>JAQMYK010000015.1:16530022-16541118 GCA_030014345.1 Clarias buthupogon
TTGAAAATAGATTGAATGTCTTCAAAATGATAATAAATAAACATGATTATTTGTGGCAGATGCTGTATATCAACGACATCCACATTTGCAATCTACAGTTGGTCTGTGCACAGGTCTACCCACTGGCTCTGTCATAATTTCAGGGACAAATCGAATACTGCCAGAACAGTACTAAGTATACACTAGATGGCCATGAAGTCGCTGGACACCTAAGGATCATGTCCATATGTCACCCCATTACAAAGTTGTCCCCCAGTGCTGCCCTATCAGCTTCCAACAGCTTTCTGCTCATTCATCCCCAAGGGCATTAGAGAGGTCAGGCACTAATGTTGGGTGAGGGGGCCAGCAGTGCAGTTAATGTTCCATTTCATCCCAAAGATGTTGAGGTCTGGGCTCTGTGCAGACAAGGTGAGTTCTTCGACTCAAACCTTAGCAAAACATGTCTTTAAAGCACTTGTTTTGCGTACGGAGACATTGTCATGTTGGAACATGTTTGGGCCCCTTAATTCAAGTGACGGGAAATCGTAATGCTATATCATCCAAAGTCATTATAGACAATTGTGTGCTTTCATCTATATGAAAAAAGGTTTGGGAACAACTACATATGGGTGTGCTTTGTCATCATTTTACCAAGAAAACATAAAGAGTAAACAAGACTAAAATGCTTAAAAGCACGGAACCTTAAATAAATAAATGTTAAATAAGTATCTCCTAACCAAAAAAACCTTCAACGCATCAATGATCAGTGGCTTGGTTCTAAAAATAAATAAATAAATGAATTAACTTTCAGACTAAGCGAAGCATCTGCTGCAAGCCAGGGAAAAAAAAACTAGCTTTGAGGCTGTTAGATTTTCATCTAGTTGGTTTCATCTGAATTCATCTGACTATTAAAGCTGCTGTGAATGGGATCTTGTTGTTGAAAGGCATTCCTGAGAAGATATGCACAGAATTTCTTAAACATTAGATGTACCATGGAACAATATCAAGGCCATTATTAATGGTGGTCGTAGAATGAGTATCTGTATGTTAATAGAAACCCATCAAGCCTCTGCTGGATTAGAGCTGAAACCCTGGAAGCTTTTAGAGCTTGTTTGAGTGCTTGTACAAAACATCACTACAGTTTGCAGAGAATGGTCTGAAAAGAAATGTCCAGTTATGGCAGTTCTCTGGGCAAAAATGTTGAACAAAAATGTTGTGCCAGACTTCAGAGGAGAAAGGCCAGACAGGTTAAAGGTAAGAGAAAGACAGCAGTAACACAAATAACGACACATTACAACAGATGTATGCCAAGAAGCATCTCTGACTGTACAAAACATCGTACCTTAAAGCAGATGGGCTACAGCAGCAGAAGACCACACTGGGTATCTTGTCAGCTCAACCACTCCTATAAGCTAGGAACTAGAAACTGAGGCTACAATTTGCATGGACTCAAGAAAATTGTAAAACAGAAGATTGAAAAACTATTGGCTGGTCTGATGAGTCTCACTTACTGCTCCGAAATCCGATGGTAGGGTCAGAATTTAATAAAAACAACACGAAAACAGGTGGCGTAGTGGTTAGCACTGTGGCTTCACACATTCAATGTTGAGGGTTTGATTCCCACCTTTGGTCTGGGGTGAAGTTTGTGTGTTCTCCCCATGCATGGTGGGTTTCCTCCAGATACTCTGATTTCCTCCCACAGTCCACGACATGCAGATTTGCATTTCCAAATTGCCCATAATGTGTTATTGTGTATCTGTGTGTGTGCCATGCAATGTCCAGGGTGTACCCCTAAGTTGTACCCTAAGTCAACTCCAACTCCAAGGTATAGGCTCCAGACTCTACGCGACCCCGTACACAGGGTAAGTGTTATGGATGAATGAATGGATATTAAAGCATGGATCCATCTTGCTTTGTATGAACAGATTAGGCTGGTTGGGTTGGTGTAAGGTTGTGGGGGATATTTCTTGGCACGCATTTGGCCAAAGACTCCCAGAGTACCAGATGAGCATTGTTTAAATGCCACAACTTGCTTGTAAATTGCGGCTGAATATGTCCGTCCCTTTATGACAATAGGATAATGCGTCATGTATCAAAGTAAAAATCATCTTAAACTGGTTTCTTGAACATGACAACGAGTTCACTGTATTCAAATAGCCTCCACAGTGACCAGATCTCAACCCAGTACATAGACATATCTACAAGATATATAAGAAGCATATGAATAAAGAATATAAATCACAAGTTTAAAAAAAAAATAAAAGTAGAGCGTCTTTGGGATGTGGTGGAACGAGAGATTCGCATCTTGGATGGACAGCCAGCAAATCTGCAGCAACTGAATAATGCTGTCATGTCAATATGGACCAAAAGCCAATACGGTGGTACCTCGGCATACGAAGGTGAAATTTCATATTGCGAAACATTTTCCCATAGCAAATAATGTAAATGCAAATAATATGTTCCAGACACCCAAAAAATATTACCAATTTCTAAGACTATAATTATATTTTTGCATATAAAAACAATCAAAACATTTACAGTGAAAAAGACTAAAATAAAATAGAATAAAACAAAGAGACGTTAAACAATTTATGATTTCTTTTGGCACCTGCTGCTTTAAAAATGAACCTGACAGTGGCTCTGTTTTCCTCTTGATGCCTCCTATATAACATGTAGCACAGTCACATAATGAGTTTTTATAAATCTGCTGATCATTTTTTATATGTTGTATACTTTATAATCTGTTCCTATATGATGTATTGCTCCATCAATTGTTTTGATTCCGCGTTTTTACTCTCACAAGACTTTCTCTCCAAATCATGAGGGGAATCCCAGGGATGCAAGGAGGTCAGCTGCCCATATTTATTTAATAAGAAGCTGGGAGCCAACGCTCCATTGTTGTTTATATGAATATACCCGTATTTTCCCACGGCTGCATAAGAACGTGAATCCTTCGGTCTCTTTGTGCATACATCAAAGTTGGATTACAACTTTGATTTTTTTTTCAGTGTTTTTTGTTGAGAGTGTTTTTTCATCATCATGCTCTATAAGGCTGATACATTGTGCTGTATAAGGCTGATGCAATATTCCCACACTCCCCACACACTCACACAGTATACAGGACTTTACATCCATTCACATACACAGCAAAATATTTTGTATATAGTTGTAAATACATCATATTTACATCATATTTTGTGCAGTTCATGGTCTGTTTTGTATAATACACTTTTTGGTTTAGTATACTGAGTGACGTGTCTTTCATGTTCTTGGGTTTTGTTAATGCCAGCATTTGTGATAAAAGTCCTGTGTTTTTGTAATTTTCGTTAATTAATTAATAAGACCAGGCTCGATTCCCATCTCTGTGTGCATGGAGTTTACATGTTCTCCCCGTGCTTGGTGGGTTTCCTCCGGGTACTCCGGTTTCCTCCCACATTCCAAAGACATGCAGAGTAGGCTAATTGGCGTTCCCAAATTGCCCGTAGTGTGTGAATGAGTGTTTGAGTGAGTGTATGTGTGTGTGCCCTGGCTTGATCTCTCGTATGCCGAACCTGCTTCGCCAAATACAGTAAGTGTCAGTAAAGGTCACCTTACAGCATGAAAAAGATTCAAAGGACAAATTCAAGTGAAATAGAGAGTGGCTTCAGAAGAAAATGCCACGTCAAAGCCCAAATTAAAATTCTATCCAAAACATTTGGAAGGACAGCTGCGCAGAGATGATCCCAATACAATTCCACAGATCTGGAGCATTTTCATAAGGAACAGTGATGTGAAATTAACAAATCAAGACATGCTATGTTGTTCGACTCTTACCCATAAAGACTGAGTGGTATATTACAACAAAAAGGTAACAAAGTTAATGGGTGTACACACTTATGCATCGAGGGGGTTTGTCTTGGGTGTTGAAAAGGATCTGATGAGCAATCTTTGTTTTTTTTATTTTAATCATTAAAAAATTATCTATTATATTTTATTTTATTCTATTCTATTTATGTACTGACTGCATCCAGGGTATAAACAATGTCACCAACAACAAAAACAGCACAACAACAACAACAACAACAATAATAACAATAATAATAAAATTGTAAACATTTGAATAATGATTCTTTTGACACATACTATATTGTGATTGCAATTTAAACTGTGATATATAACTAATAAATGGACAATTTTACATTCAAATATATTAATCATGGCTAACAGCAAATAGTGGCACAAATTATCTCATTAAGTGAATGTTTGTCAATATTTATTTATCACTTCTGAAGTATAAAAAAATTATATTCTAATTATGTACAAGCTGAAAAACTACAAAAATTAATGTAATAAATTGCAGCCTTTTGCCAGTAAATAATTTGCCAGGTCCATCCTGCCATATAGTCCAAATTTGGATTTTTATGCAATTAATTGTGCAGCAATACTAATCATACTACTACTACTACTACTACTACTAATAATAATAATAATAATAATAATAATACTAATAATACTACTACTAATAATAATAATAATAATACCCATTTATTCTTTGCTGCCAACTGTATATCTTTTGTTGCCCATTTGCAATTTGCTGGTCTAGTCAAAATATAAAAAATTAGCTTCTCCACATGGTTTAAAAATTAAAAAAAGAAAGAAAATTGTTGACCAAGATGGTGTAATGATCTGAATCGAGGGTTTTCTAGGTGTAGTTTTCCTAAAATTGTTTGTTAACTGCTACAGCCTTTTATTCTATGATTAGCCATGGTTCAGGCACTGAGTGAGTGTGGCTAAGGGGGTGAGCACTTTCTAACTTCTGTTAATTATTAACTTTAACATTGTATATATTGGTTTTGGTGCACCTTGTTTGTTTGTTTGTTTGTTTGTTTTTCACTCAATACACTTTGGTTTGGTTTGGTAATTGTTATTGTGTCGCGTCGTCACTTGTTCTGCTACGCTTGCGCAATACCGGAAGTGATATTTATAAATCCGTGTTTAGATTCACGACCCCGACGCAGTGTAACCAGCTTTAATAACACAGCCAAACGTTACAAGTCCTTCTACTAAAAACAACTTCTCCGAAAAACCAGAAGCAAGCATTTGTATAACTTCATATACTTTATATATCTTAATATTTTACGCACATATCATGTAACTTTATTAAATTTCACAAAAACAAAAACATCTGGCATAGAGAGAAAGAGAGGGGCCCTTTGACAGAAACACACCCCTCTGTGTTATGGTGCATGTTCCCATTCTGTGTCTAACCTTTGGGTTCAGAGGTGGCCCCGTTTATAGTGCTAAGGGTCTTGTTGTCATGGGAACGCTGTATATGTGGACTTGCGTAGATGTTTGAGATGCCTCGAAGAGCCTGAGAACTTAGAGACAAGTCCAGCTTGATACCATTTAGATTTGCCAGACTCTCAATAGCTCTAATTGATTTGTGTCTGTTATTGCTGTCATTCCTCTGAAGGTTTTTAAACGCTTACAGATATGAAGTAGTCGCTGATCATTAACTTTTGTTCTTCTATGCTTTTCAAATGTATTATTAAATTGCTGGTAATTGCTGGTTTTGTTATTAAACAAAAATGGATCAATACAGTTTTGAAAACCTGAAACATTTATATTATACACCAATCAGCCATACCATTAACACTGCAGAACATTAACACATTAACACTGATTATCGATTATACACAGTTAAACTAGTAGCAGGACCATGGGCACCCAAAGCTCACTTATGCTTGTGGGGTTCACGGAAAAATCAGTATGATGAGAAATAATCATCATAATTCTCTTTTATAAACACAGTGTTCATATTTACTTAAAATTCACACACACAGACACACACACTAATACAATTTATGGCCAAATTGTATTAGTTTGTGGGAACCTTATCACCACACCCAAATGTCGGTTGCCAGAGTTGTGCATTGTGGTTTTGTAGGATGCTTTTGTATGCTGTAGCTGACCTGATCCCCACTGAACACCATTGGGATGAACCCTGCCTCAGACCTGCTCACCCAGCTGACCTCACTAATACTTTTGTGGGTTAATGGCAAACAAAGCCACACTCCAAAACTCTGTAATGGGATGTTCAACAAGCACATGTGGCGAATATAATGCATATATAAACAAAAAGGCACAGTATATATAGGTTATCATAAACATATACAGATATGTTTAAAATGAAACTGATATTGATTGATAAAAAAATATTTGGACACTATAAAATATGTATATATATATTTTTGTAAAAGTTACATAAAAATAAATCACAGATTTTTTAAATGTAAAAAAAAACGTTCTTACAAGTTGCACCTTGGTGCCATTACAAAAGACTTTTGCATGCGACAGGAAGCAATCATGTTGAAGGTGAAAGCTCACAAACATTCCTTGGGTCAATATTATAAAAGAGTATTTGATTGATAGTAGTTGGTTATCCCTGTTGCCTGTCACCTCTGGGGGATCGAATCTCATTTCTGCTTGATGTGTGTTGAGAGTGCATGTTCACCCAGTACTTGTGTTTCCTCCGGGTATTTCAAAATCACAATCCAAAAATTAACACAGTAGGTTGAATTATGTCTCCAACTTGTTTGTGTGTCTGTGCATGTGTGTGTGCTTGTGCCATGATGGCACTATGGCACCTCATCCAGGATGTACCCTGCCTATGGTTCCCTGAGATTGGCTTCAGGCCCCCTGTGATCATGCAGGTCTTTGGACTGTAGGAAAAACTTGGAGTAAACCCACCAAGCATGGGAAGAACATGCAACTCCATGCACACAGAGATGGGAATCGAGCCTGGCCAGGGATCAAACCAGGACCCTGGAGGTGTAAGGCGACAGTGCTAACCACTACACCACCGTGTCACCGGAATAATTGGAACTTTGCCAGTAATTTATCCTGCAGGTTTGGACAAGGAAGGGTTTGTGTGTATGATCCCAATAACACCTTAAGCATTTTGATATGGGGCTACATCTCTGTAGTTGGTATACCAGTCAGTACACCAAGTATACTGTAATTTTTGTTTTTATTTATAAGTAGATCAAAGACATAATTTGTGTAAATGTTAAGCTGCTACTGTGCTGTATATACCTTGGAAGTTCACCTATCAGCTTAAACATTAAAACATTAGCATTCTAACTACCTACTGTAGGTTTGGGTTCCCCTTTTTGACACCAGGGCGAATCTGGCCCTTCGAGGCATGACTGCACAACATCCGTGGGTGTGTGCTACGGTGTCTGGCACCAGAACATTGGCAGCGTTTCTTTGGGTGATGTGGGTTGTGGGTTGTCCTCCATGGATTAGATTTATTTATGCCCAATTGGAATGGGATCTGTGGAATTTGAAGGCCCTGGGGTCTTTGCCTGCTTGTATCTGCAATTTGTGCTGCATTGTGGGCTGCTGGCATGGGTGAGCCTTGGGTGCCTGTGATCTTATCACCAGTTTACTGGTACAGTATGTAATCGCTAATCAATGCTAATCAATATGTAAATGTGTTATGTGGTGTTAATTTTATGTCTGATCAGCGGATATTAAATAGTACAGGAAATAGGAAGAAAATAGTACAGTGATGTCATTTGACTATAGATCTTCTTACAGTCCAGTATGTTCATTAATAATTTTTTAAGCTGTATTCGTGTTTTTTTTTTTTTGTATGATCTTCAACATTTCACTAGTGAGTAAGTTAGACTACTGGGGAAATCGATTTGGAAAGATAGTTGTATGGTGAGTATGCTCTAGTAGTGTCTGTCTAGACGAAGTCTCTCTCTCTCTCTCTCTGTATCGTAGATGTCTCCGTCTTGGGCTTCTGCTATTGTTGTCTCTCACTCACTTTGTAGCTCCAAGTAGTAAGCAGCTGGCATTTTTTTTCTTTTTTTTTTTCTTCTTTTTTTTACAGAAATGGTGTCCATCTGCAATAACTAGTAGTTTGAAGACAACTCAGCTCCATTCCAGCTCCTAATGCTATTAAATTGATAGCTGAAAAGCCATTTTTTTCACAGCGTGAAACTCGCCTCAACACTCTTTCACATGGTGAATGGTCACATTGTCCTCCGGGAATAATAAAAAAGGTTTCTTAATCACCCAGAGTGGCAACTTCTCATGTTCATTGTCATGCTCAATGAGACGTGGCACTCTATTTAGACTATCAAATGCGGAGTCGGTACCAAGCTTTCAATAACGGACATTAGTGTCTGTCCCTCCTCTCTGTAACTCTGGTGTGGTACTGTATGTCACTGCAGTCCTGCCCTTGGCTCCACAATACTTGCCGTTTAGCCTGTAGCCAGTCAGCTGACGGGGCAGAAAGGGTATCCTTGGTAGTAGTTTTGTATTGTCTATTTTACTAGTTCTTGCTTTTGTGTGACATTTGTTTTAAAAGTGATAGCATGATCAAAATTCGATTAAATGATCAATGAAACAGAAACAAACCTCACCATTGAAGAAGAAAAAAACACTTGGTTTGGTTGTGATCAAATATTACAGTATATTTCAGGGTAAATTAACTCAGCAAAGTCTGTGATGAAAAGCCAAAGAATGAGCGAGATCGGTGGAGAAAGTGATACTGTATGTGGAAAATGTGAAGGAAAAACAGCCCCATCAGTTGATTGCGTGATTAAGTACTCTACATTATTAAGCTGCTAGTCATCACATCTAATTGATGAAAAGCAATAAAACATGGGATGAAATGAGCATTTTAACACATTTTTTAACATTTTTCTTTAATGCCTTTTACAGTAACAACATTTTAAGAAAGATTTTTGTTCTTATCTAGGAATCATGGACATGTTTTATGCTACATGATAACCCAAAGGACAGAAGCCACTCCATCTTATTCTTCCTGCCAATGGTATGAATGTTTTAATATTTGAACATTTAAGCATGTACAGTACAGCCACAGTAGACCACTGCTGACCAGATTTTTAGTTAAGAAGAGGCATGCTCTGTTACGTATTTAAGCAATATCAGTCCATCTGGGCTGAGAGGGAGTGCTGTTGTACAACCTCTTGTGTGAAATTGCATTTGTACAACAGGTCTACAAACAGCATTTATTATCAACTGATTATGGTTATGATCATATCTAGTGTTCTTCATTACTGTATCTATACCGTATAAATGTCTGTTACGTGTCCATTACATTTTAGGGCTATTAACATAGATTGTAGAGCAGTACTACTGTAATTGCTACCATCTGTGATGCTTTACTTGTTCTTCCTGTTTTTGTGTTTAGTGCATTTACAGTGCATTGTGGGATGGCACTTGTCTCCACCCTGCTTTCTTCCTTAATTCTGGGCATTTTGGGAAGCCCATTGGTATGTTGCCACTATCTACGCTTCTCATCCAATGGCACTGTGTTCCAACACCTGGCCCTACATCCTGACCCTGCCGTGGGCACGGTTTACATTGGTGCGCAGGATCGCCTTTACCAGCTGTCTGGACTGGATCACTTGCGTCTGGAGGTGGAAGAAATTACAGGTCCTGTGATAGACAGTAAGGATTGCCTTCCCCCTGTAACTCGAGAGAACTGCCCCCTTGCCCGGCTAGTGAGTAACCACAACAAGCTACTGATGGTGGATCCCTATTCCCTCCAGCTCATTACATGCGGCAGTGTCCATCAGGGTACGTGCCAGAAGCGCAGCCTTAGTAATATCAGCCAAGTTTTGTTCTCTGCCGAGAGACCAATGGACACTCAGTATGTGGCTGCCAATGACCCAACCATCTCTACCACTGGACTTATTGCAAGACCAAGAGATGGGGCTCCACCTCTGCTATATGTGGGAAGGGGCTATGTAGGACGGGGTAGCCTTCCACCGATCTCTACCCGCCAGCTTTTCTCTGAGCCCATCTTTTCCTTTGAGGAAACAGCTAAACTGGGTGTAGCCAGCCGCTTGGCAGAGTACGACCACAATTTTATACTAATCTTTGCACGACACAAGCATGTCTACTTCTTATTCTTCAGACGCAACCTCAAAGCCATTTCTCGAGAATATAAAACATACATTGCACGGATGTGCATGGATGATCATGCGTACTATTCCTACATCGAAGTTCCGCTAGTGTGCCGTTCTCACTTGACAGGGAAAAACTACAACATCCTCCAGGGAGCACAGCTGGGCAGAGAGGTGGATGATGGGCAAGTCCTGATGGCAGTGTTTTCCACCTCATTAAATGGGGCCAATAAGCCGAGCGAGGAATCAGCACTTTGCGTTTACAACCTAGATGAAATTGACCAGTGGATTGATGGCACCCGAGACTTGTGCTACACACAAGATGGTCAGAGAGGGGGCACCAGGGTAGCATATATAGAGTATGAGGTCAAATCCCGCTGTGCCAACTTGCCCAAGGTGAGAACAATTATTTTAAAGAAAATTCTCTAAATGTACAAAACTTATGTTAACCTTACTACATATGTCCTAGTACCATAGAAGGGGAGGGAGATGGCAAAATATTCCACCAATAAAAATGAACAATGATTGAACAGATCATTTGACTGTATCATTGCTTCCAGGACACGCTTAGAACCTATCCTTGTGGCTCAGACCACACCCCGAGTCCAATGGCCAGCCTGGAGCCTGTGGAAGCCGAAGCAATTTTGGAGAATCCTTCTGTCCGTTTTACTGCTGTGGCTGTCAGTGTGCGAGAGGGACACTCCATCATATTTTTGGGAGATTCCAAAGGAAATCTACACAAGGTATTTAATACAGAGTCAGCATAAAGTTACACACCGTGTGGCCGCAGTATCTTGGACAGCTGATTGTACTCATTTATAGAAGACAATTAGATATTTTTACTGTTTCATTGGCATAAGTAAATAAATGTGCAGATATTATATCATTTTGTAGATCTCACTTAAATAGTACATTTGATTATAAGCATATTCTACAAGCATATATATAGACAGGAATTGGCATTCATGCTACAATTCATTTTCTTTTTACATTAAGTCCTGCTTGGTCTTAAATGAATGTCCTGGGTCCAGTTTAATAAAGCCCCTTCATTATAGTTTTAAAGAAGATTCCACTCAGAAAACATAATAAATGTTTTAGATAATAAATGAAATAGAATTTAGCTCCTAAAACCAAAATCAATCATTTTCCAGCAATGGTCAATGTCATATTTTTAAGAGAATCCAGTCTAGA
>JAQMYK010000015.1:16579401-16593990 GCA_030014345.1 Clarias buthupogon
CAAGCCTGGCCGGGGAATCGAACCCAGACCCTGGAGGTGCAAGGCGACAGTGCTAACCACTACACCACCGTGCCGCCATTTAAAAAATTTATTTTATTAATATTAGTATTATTAACAGCACAATCACAAACTTGAGACAGTGTAAGATACACATTATGGTGTGGGCTTCAGAAAGTGAAGTTGCATTATAACGGTGCTTTATTAAATGCAAATGGAGCAGTTTTAAGTGAAGAAGCATTCAGAAACAAAAGGTTCTCTAAGGTTAAGCTCACATATAAAAGTTTTCACAATGCTTTATATGGTTTCTTTCAAAATAAAGTAAAATAAACACAGATGAAACCATTGCAAATAGTCAACACATGTACATAAAAGTATGTGTTTTCATCTTCGTGGTATGATGACATACAGTATAATGTACGTGTACCGAAGGAGGATAGATGAAAGTGCAGCGAAAAACAGTATTTATTCAAATACAGAAACTGGCAAACAAACCAAACACTGGTGTATCCAAAGTGGAGGTCAAAGGCAGAGATTGGTCAATCTACAATATGTTGAAACAGTTCAAATAACAGGCAAGGTCAGACAGAATAAAAGTTTGGTAACATACTGAATAACATCTGAGGAGCATGTATTTCGCAACTGACACAAACTACTGAGTCCTATTTATAGGCTGGCATAATTGTGAGTTCAGGTGTAAAAAAAATAAAAAATAAACATCATGCAGTGCTTGTGAATGGCCCAATGGAAATACCCTTGAAATAAAGTGCTGCTAAAACAAATTTTCTCCTATTTGCTTGTGTCTTATGCATGCTTTTACAGGAGACCTGCAGAGAATTCATACACTTCGTCCCTGGGGGTTGTATGAAGTCCTGATAGAGAAATATCACTTCCCTCTTCAAGAAGCAACTCTCTTCGCAGATCTTCTGCTCCTGATGATGGAGTTCCTGCCAGAGCAAAGACTGACAGCAGCTCAGTGTCTCAAACACCCATGGCTGAAATTGTGACCTTACATTCCCCTATGACTCTTAAAACTCTTAAAATATTTTACCTTTTAGATTTAAATGTTCATGTGAAACAAATGAGGGGAGTACAAGGTTTGCTAATTCAAAAATCCCTTCATTTAGAAATCTCTGGATTATGATCATTTAGACAGTGAAGCTATTGAATTCTTATTAAAATAAGAGACAGAATATCACACAAATATGTGCCTTGTAGAAATTATAACTCTTTTTTTGTACACAGTAAAGGATAAACAAACATATCTAAAATGTTCATGTTTGCTAGTATACTGCAAATCTTTTACAATCTCAGTGAATGTCTAAATGTGACAGGATGTAGAATATGGCTTATTTTTTGCACTAGCCAAGTTTTTATAAAGAGAAAAACCTTACTATAATTAAGGGCTTTTATGATATCTATACAGGTATTATCATGGATTGACTTTACTAGACACACATAAATTGTTAAAAGATTATTATTTATATATTTATTTTGCCCAAATATTATGCCCAAATTGTCATTATTAGTGTGAATTTTTGTATTATTTTTCAAATTGCTATAAATCCACCATCCAGCTTTGTCACAATGAATAAATCAATCTGCAGTTGTGTTTGTGGTAATGTAAATATGCAACTCAGTATCAGTAATATGTTATTTGACTTTTCATGTTAAAAAGGCACCGCAAACTGCAGGTCATCTTGGTTCCCAAATGTAGCAGAACAAGTGCTGATGATAGTAAGACAAATACAGAGTGTTTTTTTTTCTTTTTCCAAAAATAAATATATTTTTTTCCTAAATAGTTTTCATCACATTTTTGCAGACACTTGGTTTGGTTGTCTAATATACTGTGAGTGCGCAGGTCCACAGGTCCACAGTTTGTTTTTGTCATGTATACTGTCAAGGTTTTAAGTTCTCTAGTTTCGTTCTGATTCACATGCTTTTTCACATGTGGCTTGCTGCTGCTTTAGGACTTTTATCTTTTTCATCATGGTCAAATGTGTCCTTTTGTCTTGCTCTATGAACAGTTTGACAGCAAAATGGGAGAACTCTATTTTAATAATCTATCTATAAATTTCAAACGTAGCAAGAAGTATTGCAAATTTAATATATGAGATATTCCAAAATAACTCCCTCACCCACATTTGTATAACAATGGATAAATCAGTCAGCAGTTCTATTTAAATGTGCAATTTACTATTAATAATATATTGATTGAGTTTTAATTAAAGAATAAAAATATAGCAAGCATGCTTTGACTGTGATTTTGTAATGAGTCAGATAACAAGTTGTGGCAGCAATTTAGATTTAGAAGGAGAAAAGTGTTGAGGTTTGTTGCACACAAAACCTTTTAATCACAATTGCAGATCATGAGAAACATTATAAGCAATATAAAAACCTCAATTTACAGCATCATTAACTTCCTCCTCCTGTTTCAGTTTCAATTCAGTAGTTGACAACGGCTGCCTATCATAGTGCAGGTATGCACCAGATCACTTTCTGTCAGTCGTCCCCTGTATTCCAAATTCTCTGAATGCTATGTTTTTCTCATTTTAATGTTATAAAATAGACAGACAGTTGAGCATACAAATATGATATCTAAACATCCAAATATCTCAGACCCATGTAATTGACTATTTAGATCTATTTAGAAGGTAACATTATTTTACAGTATGAAACATGAGTCCAGGTCCTTTTTCCCTTCAATGGTCCAGCTGCATGATTTTTGATTATCACCCAATGTCCTGGCACAATAGCATGGCCTCTCAGGTGAGATCACACTTCCAAGACACACTGTTGAGCAGAACTGAACTTCCCCAGTTAGCCCCTCACAGCATTTCAACTGCACATAAAATCAATTGTGCCTGGCTAACCCTGGGGTCGATCCTTGATGATCTTGTATGAGAACATGTATGCTTCATCACAATCCGTTACACTGTCTCGACTGGCAAGCACAAGAACAGACAGGAAACTGTGTGACTCCTGGTCTTTGAAGCGAGTGGGAAAGATTGTGACTGACCTCTCCTTCCCAGACACAACCTTTTTTGTGTGTATGAAAATCTGCCCTCTGGCAGGAGACTGCAGTCCATTAGGATTGAAACTTTTCTGCAGAAAATGTTTCTTTGTAACTGCAGCTGGCCTCATAATCATGGCACAGAATCCATCTGACCGACTTACCTACATGTTAATACATGAACCAGCATGATGCTTTATTTTAACACAACATACCGCACAATTTTCACGGTATATATTTATTTTTTGTAATACCTTAGCCAGCCTATTTTGCACACTGTACAATCATTATCTAACTTAACTACAAGTGGTCTGAACTTGTATGTTGCATCTGGGTTAGGATTAACAATAAACCACTGACCTTCCAATCAGGTCTCTTTGCTGGGAGAAGATACATTAAAGAACATCAGCCACTAAACCATGCAGAAAATTCACTATATGCGATACTTCTACACAAACCATAAGTACCAGATTGAGCCAGAAGATGGAGACTAACCATTAGCAAAGAACAATTAAATGTAATTAAAGGGGGTGAAAGTCATTTTAAAATCTTATGGGTAATGTGTAGCCAAACATTCAGAAGAACTAACCAATGAGGTGGTGGATAGTCCTAAGAAACGTTTAAGCATAAAGATCTACATTATATTTCCTCTTAGTCTGCTTAAAACAAAAAACAAAAAACTTCTGGTTAGGTAGTGGACTAAGGTGTACAATCCCTTTTTCGGCATCCTAAGTGGTTCCTTTGTTCATGTATTAAAGAGGGATTTGGGATTCAGGTAGGTAGTTTTGTAACTTGCTTCAGGTATAAATAACAACAACAATTGTTGAGACAAGTGTTTAAGATGTCATTTCTTGCTGAAAGTGCTTCCCTGACTGGTTTGAATGTAAATAATGGAAGAGAGCTGCTCTCTGCTCTTTAGAGGTATTGCGGATCTACTTTCACCCATGCTGGCAACCGATTGTTAGTGTAATTAATATATCTCTAAATTACCGCTTACAGAAAGCTTCTCATCCAATCAGATTACTCGGTCGGAACGAACTGTTGTATAAGCTAGATTATATCAGGGGCTTGTGCTTACTTTATAAATGCTTGATAAACAAATCTCCTAAATAAGCATTCACTCTTAGCAGAATTTGCTTTATTGCATTTGCAATTTATAACCATTGCACATTTCTCTTTGCAGATTCACTTGTCATCTCATCATGTTCCGCAAGTAATCTTCTTTTTCTAATGGAGGTAGAAAAGACTGCCATGTCTGGGTTGGCTGATGTTGTCAACAATTTAGCCTGACCTCTTTTTTGAGTACTGAAATTATCATTAATTTCTATAAGCATAATTGGCATTGTTAGCCGTGTAGTTCATAAAAACGTCATGTTCTTTATTGGCTCACTTACTTCAGAGTTTCAAAATGTGTTTAAACATAAACATAAACATAAGAACTTATGTATTGGAGATTCATGAAATGAGTTTCCATTACTGAGCATCTGCACATAAGCCTAACATGTTGGTGAAGTTGGTAAAGAAACACAACAGTCTTATTTAAGCCCTTGATCATATTTATAAGTATAAATACAAAAGATATTATGTGTGTAATTAACAGGGATGGTTATATAAAGTATGCAAAATAGCATCAACAAAAAAAAACAATAGTGCAAATACTTATTTCCCTATACTGCCTGAAACTGCGGTAAAACTAAAACTGAATTAAATAAAACCATTTCTTTATTTATATTTAAAACCCCTATATTTAAAATTGTAAAGCTTAAAAGCACTTTGTCTATGGGTGTTTAAGGAAGGTCAGATCACTTGACTAAATTCTGTGCCTCTCACAGGTGAATCATCCACAATGCATTACATTCATAGACTATATTTTATATACTGTAGTTGGCAGAGGAGTACCTGGATTTTTATAAAAAAAATGTATCAAATGTAACGGTTAGACTAACAAGAAGAGCTCATCCAGGAATATTTTTCAAAGGACTCAGAGTCTTTGACCTAAATGGTTTAACCTGTAAGTAACCTTAACCTGTAAATTATCTCAGCTTTAATGTTGCTCTCACTATTAATATAGGAATTTAGAAACATTTTGTCTCCAGAGACTAATAACTCCACGAGGCTGTGATGGTTGGAAAAATGATCTAGGGATTTCCACACCTTTTTTAGGTCATCTAATAAATTACCAATGTGTTAAATTTCTCTATATTACAGTAGAAGCTTTGATGCCCAGCCAATGCCCAAATCCAGCAACTGGATGCAGGGCATCCTCAGTGCTGGTCTCAAACCCAGACAGAATGGGAGGGTTGCATCAGGAAGCCCATCCGGTGCAAAACCTTTGCCAAGTTGTATGCAGATCAAATGATCTGCTGTGGCAATCCCTTGATTGGAGAAGCCAAAAGAAGAACTAGCAGTGCACATTTAGCACAGATTAAGAAACTGTTCTTAGGAGCAGTTATGATATATCCAATCACATGTTGGTTAATAGTTTCTTTATGAATCTTTCATAAAAATCTATCTATAATTTGACACAAAATAAAAATTATTACATACATCAACACTATCAACGCACTCTATATGTTGTTTGAAAGCTTAGATTTTCTGTAATAAACTAAGCCCAAGACTTTTAAGACCAAGATTTTTTATAGATTTTAAAACTTTTTTTAGAATAAGATTTTGCGCCTTATCACTGTAGTAATATTATATACTGTATAACAATACACTTCATGTTTTTAGGTTGGGTTTTGTTATTCCGTGAGATAGAAAAGATACAGTTCTTTCTCAAACAAAGAATCACTAAACTTAATAAAGAAATGAATAATACTGACTATAGCCTCTGAATAATTAGTCCCTAAATCTGGGTACGTATTTCAGGCAGAAACTGCTCACAAATAGCAGTGATCCTTGTATCAGAGCTAATGTTGGACCATGCAGAGATGATTTTCACCTTTAGTGCGGTGATTGTCCTTGTGGCATTTTGGTGGACAATCAGTGGCCTTGTCCTTCCTAAATACTTCCATCAAGTCAGCATATTTCCAATGGACAGTGACACTATTTTTGATGGTTTGATAGCTTTCAAAGGAGATTGAGACAATTGACCATACTGGTCCTGACAGGTCATTGACCAAGCTGACATCCCCCTTTCGGTTCAGCAAATATGTGGATGTGTTTATAGTTCTAATATGTGGTTATAGTTCTACAGTATGTGCAAGCATAATGAAATTGGTCCAGACCCTCTTCAAGCCATTACTGCATTGTTGGAATGAGTAGGGGTTGTGCAGGTGTTTTCAAACCAGCCTCCAGTTGTTCCAATAGACAATTATACATGCTACTGTGTTACAACTGCATAAACAAACTGGGATACTTAAAGAAGCAGATATGCATGTAAGAAGTCACTGTAGGTTTACAGTGGGGTCACCTTGAAGTATGATTAAGCTCCACATGGCAGGCAATTGGCATGAGCACATTCACAGCTTGAACACTAAAAATTGTTAACTGTTGTTTCTTCCGGGGTCAGACGTGCACATTTCTGTTGGCTTTCATGATCAAAAATCTAAATATTTTACCAGATGGAAACAATAACTGTAGGATGCCAGTTTGCTTTCTGGAGGATTACTTATACTCTAATTATAATTATACTGTTCATTCCTTCCCCTGGCAGTAAGGGGCAGTGCTCCAGACTGAGTGACATTTAAATATGCATGGATGACCAAGTGTTTTTGGTGAGCTGCCTAAGGAGGGTTCATGACAAATCTAATAAAATTCCAATCTTATGCATCTGCACTTATATAGCATATAAATTGTTGTCAGAATGTTTTTGGCCCTTTCTAAGTTTTTTTTTTTTTTTTGCATGTTTGTCACATTTAAATGATGGAGATCACCAAACTAATTTAATACTAGACAAAGATAACACAAGTATTGTAAATAAAAATGCAATTTTTTAAATAAAATAATTTAAAAAGCTGTCCAAACCTGCCTGGCCCTATGAGAAACAGTAATTGCCCCTAAACCTAATAATGTTAGATTGTTTGATTAACTGATTCAAACAATCAAATTATTTGATTTTCTGAATCATTTAACTGTGACAAATATACAAAAGTTTTAAAGATCAGGAAGGGGGCAAATGCTTTTTCACAGCAATGTAGCTATATAAAAATGTCTATCCAAATATATGGATAAACAATTTCTACTTAAAACCTAAGTACATAGCATTATTATGCTTCTTTGCTAGATAAGTCCATAAATTGCTTTTCTTGACTGAGTTTGATTTCTGGCTCAATATCATTAGCCTCCTCTATAGCAGCAAGTTCTTTGGCTGAACCAATTTGCAGATCTTGCTGCTTCTGCTGTTCCTCCAACCATCTGTAGTTAAAAAAATTCATAATGAACAGGAAAAGTCCTGGGACCAGCATAATCAAGCCACATGCGAAGTACATGTACTTATAGTCCATAAAGATGTCAACCAATGCACCTAAAGGAGAAAAAGTCAAAATCATGTAATCAGTATGTTCACAAGTTGTATTTGTTGTTAATAGATGCATTCATAAAAAAATATGAATGACCTTGAAGCATTAACTTTTGAATGTGCATTTATTGAATGTGCAACTTAAGCGAGAATTACAGGTGACTCACCAGAAATTGGGGGCCCAAGAAGAACAGGGCCACATTCTATAATAGTGGCAAGTCCAACTGCACTGGAGAATCGTTGTGCCCCCACCAAATCCATTAGCACCTCAAAAAGCAGGGCACACAGCATTCCAAAGGCCAGCCCAAAGAAGATGGCATATACCACCAGACCTGTATACCCAGGCAACAGAGGGCATGCCAGATGACACACTCCATTATATGCCACAGAAAAGCTAAAGAAGTATTGAATTCTGGGCCGGATCCATTTTGTGTTGGCCACCAGACCAGTTGCTGGTCGAGCCACCATGTCTACAAGGGCAAAAATAGAGAGCAGGAAGGCTGCAGAATACTCATCAATGCCCTGGTGCTTGGCATAGGGGGCCAGGAACACAACTGGAGCAAAGAACCCAAAGAACATCACCACATTCCCCACCAGGTATATAATGTAACCACGGTGTTTGAAGAGTGAAAGGTCAATGAATTTATTCACGTGTGATGCACATCCTGTACGCTTTGTCTGTTGTTTTCTTCTCTCTAAGCTAACGTCCTGAGAAACACTATTCGCACTGTTTTGAGGTTGCAGTGGCCTTTTTCTTACTATAATAGGTCTCATCAGTGCCCCTGCCACACAGCAGTTGAGGAGTATGGCTCCCAAGATGAAGAAACTTCCTCTCCAGCCAAAGTTGTCAAACAGAAACTGGTTAAGTGGAGCCAGAGTGCACAAAAACACTGGACTTCCTGCCATGGCCAAACCATTTGCTATGGGTCGTTTAATAAGAAAGTATTTCCCAATAATAGTCAGGGAAGGTTGCAGATTAAAGGCAAGGCCAAGACCTGAGAAAGAGAAAAAGACAATTAATCCATGTTTCCATGTTTGAGTTTTGATTCATTTGTCTTGATTAATAAAAGAAACTCCTCAATTATTTAATGTCATTCTTGTCACACTTGTAAAAGGATGCGTCATGGGTGGCTAAGCGCTCTGATGCACGTGTGGACTGAAGACTGGCCCCACTGGTCTTACCTACACGATTCACTAGTAGTTTACAAATTCATTATGACAAGTGATAATAGAAGTACCTCCAATGACTCCTACACACATGTACAGATGAATGATGGTTGTGCCAAAAGAAGCAGCAATCATGGAGACCCCAGCCATTAGGCCACCAATAATGACCACTGGCCTGCTCCCATAACGATTTACGAGTATGCTGCTCACAGGTCCTGCACACAGAGAAAGTAAGGTCACTTCTGCTTAACTCTATTACTGAGAATTTATCTGGTCTGTGTAACTATTCGTTGCAAGATTGAACAAACAACATCATAGGCAAGTTAACGGGAGGACATAGAATACATGAGTGAACCTTCATATTGTGTTTAGTGGTGGATCAAAATTCAACAGCATTAACTGGATTATGAACTCTCCAGATGGTAGTTGTGTGGAAGTAAGAGAGTAATTGTAAAGACAATTTAAATGTTTGACTCCAACTTGTCACTTTTAAATCTCAACATAAATACTTACAGCCAAAAAATTTAAATTGAACTTCTGTACCTACATTTGATTATAATTAAAGCTATCTGGATTTAAACAAAATATTCAGGACAAGAATGTCATGTTTCTAAATGATTCAAATTACCTCCAGCATACATGGTAGCAAGCATAATAGAGGAGACCCATGCAATCTCACTGTAGGAGATGGAGAAATATTCCTGAATGTCCTTGAAGTAAATGGTGAGGGATTTAGGAAAGGCATATGAAAAGCCGATGGATATGAATGATCCAAACACTACAGCCCAGCCCCATCCTCCATCAGGAGGAGTGTAGCCCAGATCAACACCAGCTGCAGGGGGCATTGTGGGGACCTCCTAAACTGGCAAAAAGTAATATTTAGTAAGTGGTATTTTGGCTGATGAAACATTACCTAAACATTACCAGTTGATTTTTATTTCTGTATTCAAATATAAGTTTTGTAAGCGTTTCAGATATTCTCACTCATTGTGTTTTTATTAAATATTCATGCAAACAAGCAAGATAAATGAATACATGCAAATCATAATTATTCAAATTAATTAATAAAAACTTACAGTTATAGAAAAAATATATGAATTTAATATATCATTCTATACAATACAGGCCAAAAGTTTGAAAGCAAACATTTTTTAAACAATTTTCTAGACTTTATAACACACCATTCCAACAAGCTTTCTTTAAGTGAGTCTCTGTGTTGTGCAGTCCTGTACTCCAAAATATGCAGAGTTAAGCCCTAACCTTGAGCTTTCCATTTGGTCAGGAGTGTACATATAGTCAGCTTTCTACAGCAATTATTATTATTATTATTATTATTATTATTATTATTATTATTATTATTAAAGCCTTACCTCTATGTGTGGAGTTGAGAGACAGTTGTAGATAAATGAATGTTCACCTCTCCTTCCTATCGCATGAGGACACTTTCCACCACCAGACCTTATCAGCTCTTGCACCTTCACCTCTTTTTTTCTTTTTTTTTTTTTCTTCTTTTTTTTTTACTGGAAGATTTTTAACTAATTCAGCATACAATATTGTATTACTCAGAGATTGTAATATAAAAAGCTACTAAAAGCTAAACCTCAATGGTTGTAGTTAAACCTCCTCACAATATACAGAGCTGCAAATGATACTATTATTTTCTCTTTTTTTGTATATTTGTCACACATGCTTCAAATCATCAAACAAATTTTAAAATTTCATAAAGATAACCCAAAATCCAGTTTTAAATGATAGTTTCATTCATTAAGGGGAAAAAGTTGTCCAAACATATTTGCCCTATGTGGAAAAATTATTTTCCTCTTGCTAAATCTAGAATGAACATAAACTTGGCCACGTTTTTTGAAAGCTGAGTTCAATTTCATTTGCTGCACCTAGATTTTGATTGTTGCCAGACCTGTCGAATCAATAAATCACTTAAATAGAGCATGTCTGACAAAGTTAAGCACACTAAAAGATCTTACATCATGTACAGTAATCTTTTACAAGCATTTCATTTCATATCATACTGTGTATGATTAAAATCAAATAAAATTTTTATTTGGAAAAAAAAAAAAAAAAACAGAACAACATGCCTCACAAAAATGGTTACCATGGGAGAGTTTCGAGGTGAAAGCCACTGCTGACCAAAAAGGCACAAAGCCTTGTCTCACATTTGGCAAAAAACAACTTGATTATCCCCAAGACTTTTGGACAAATATTTTGTGGACAGATGAGACAAAAGTTGACTCAAAAGATGTGTGTCCCATTACTAACACAGTTATTCATAAAGAGAAGGTCATGGTCGTGGTGGTGATAGTGTCATGGTCTGTGGCTTCAGGACCTGGACGACTTGCCGTAATTGATGAATTCTATGCTCTACCAGAAAATCCTGAAAGAGAATGTCTGGCCTGCAATCAGTCCATGACCTCAAGCTCAAGTGCACTTGGGTTATGCAGCAGAACAATGATCCAAAAGGCACCAGCAAGTCAACCTCTCATGACCATAATAATTATGGTCATGGGGTGGTCTGGTCAAAGTCTAGACTTAAACAGGTCGTTCATGCTCAAAATCTCTCCAATGTGGCTGAATTAAAGCAATTCTGCAAAGAAGAGTGGGCATCAAATTCAAACTGTTTAACTGTCCATGACCTAAAAAAGAGAGACAGGATAGAGTGGAAAGACAGAAGGACAGAAGCATTTTACTTCAATTGTAAACAAACTTAACTAAGAGATTGTCAATTTTAAAATTTAATCGACTCATTGCTAGTTATAACAAATGCTTGATTGCAGTTGTTGCTACCAAGGGTGACACAACCAATTATTAGGGTTAAAAACTGCATTTTGTATTTACTCTGGTTATTGTTTAATAATAATCAAATTAGTTTGATGTATGACAAACAAGAAAAAAGGAAATACTTTTCATGCCACTTAGTATTAATGTACTAAGTGTAAACATTCATACATTTTGAACAAATGAATATTCTCGCCATGGCAGCATGCTGGTGTAGTGGTTATCACTGTGGCCTCCCACCTCCGGTCTGCATATCCTCCCCAGCCATATCAATTCCTTTTTCACCCACCAGGGATCAGCATTGGGTAAGCTATGTGTACCTTCTCTACCTCCATTTTGAGGCCTACAAATATTTTATAAGTACTTTTAATAATACCTGGTGAAGACTGAGTTATGTCTTTAGGGTGTCCACACCCTTTCACATTTCTAAAGCTTGATGGTACCATATAAAGATTGTAAATACTTCAGTTGGAGGTGTATGTAGTGTTTTTTGTTACCGGACCACTTAGAGCTTGTGATCTCAATGTACATCTTCCTCTTCCTTGTACAGGCAAGCCCATTAACAAGACATAAAATAATAATCATATGACTGTCTACAATCCATCATTAATTCTAATGAATACCTAACCAATATAAATGTAATTCAACTAAATCATACGAATCGTGATGCATGGCTAATTCGCACAATGTTATGTGTATAAAGTATATTCCAGGGTCATTGGAAGTGTGTGAAGTAGTCGCATTTGGTGAACTACATTGCATGTTCACTATTTCACTACAAGAATGTCTTAAAAAGCCTTTGGGTGTGTTTATTCTGGGGTATTTCCCAAACATTTATAGCTCAACATATCCCTCACTCAATGAACAATCCTTTTCTTCAGTGCTTCTGGTGCAGTACATTGCATTCCATGTCTCTTGATTTTACGATCAGTTTTGTCTCATAGCTCGTCTTTTCAGTTTGTATTTTATTATTTTTTTAAACATATGAGGCCTAGTCATATCTTTCCCTGTGGTCTTACTTCTGTGGAGTGCTTCTGGCAGTGCTGAACAAAGATGATTACTCAGGAAGCCATTTGACCAATCAGCTGTGGCTTTACATGCTGTCAGTGGGAGGGTAGCCAGTCACGGCGCGCCTCTGATCACACACAGGCCTCCAGCGCTGAGTGTTCAGAGGCGAGCCCTCCCTTGTCTAAAGGCTGAGATTGTCCTCCATGTTTCATAAGTATTGACATTACAGTTTTCAGCCATGCAGCCACAGAGGTAAGCTTTCTGTTTTATTCTCCTCTATGCTGTCCTTTCACTGCTTCCATTGACTGTTAACACTGTTCATTTTCACTTATTTTCAGTCTACAGTAAAGGCCTGGCAAGGCCTCTCACACTGAAAACAGGGCAAAAGGGGGAGGGCATGAAAGGGGAGGAGGCGGAGAAGGAGGTGGCCTAAGGAGGAAAAACAGGCTTTTTCTCTCTTCATGTCCTGAGCTTTGGCCTGGGTATGTCACATGACTGCGGTGAAAACTCAGGCAGCCATTACTCATTCCTGAAAACAAATGGCAGTCAAATGTTGCACTGCCATGGAGCTAGGGCTGGAGTGGGAGCAAGGCCCTGTTTTCCCCTATTAAACACCCCCTTGTAGTAACAGGGAGAGGATAGGATGTAGGATGGGGGAGGGATGACTGGATGGTGGAAGTCTTTTGTAATCTGACTGCCTGGCCCTTTGTTCTGCATGTCTGCTGCTGAGGCTGGCACAGAAGATGGTGGCACATAGAAGTAGTTTTTGGTGCACATCTTCCCGAAATATAACAAACGTGGCGATACAAATCTATTTTCATTCAAATCAACAGTGCTTCTTAATAATGTGAATTTGAGGCCATCATATGCATGAAATTCTCATATATTCTCTCATAACAGACTAGATGATAATGATTTCTTGATTATTACTGTATTTAAAAAGGAATTCATGAAAGATAAAATATTTCTTTCTCCCAGAGCACATGAACTCCGTGTCCCACATCTGGCACAGCCATGTGGGTGGGTCTGCGATAATGAAACATTCTCATTTTACCAACTGAAGAGACTGACACAGGCTCAAATGTCTATATGGAATGATGGAATATGTAGATTTTACGCGTGGCATTTTATATGGAGGTCGACCACAGTACTTTACCGTAACAGCATATGGTTGTAGGATTTTCACTGGATGTATGAAGGTCCTAAAAATATAAATTTGAACTAGACAGTGAAGCTGGATGGCGGAAATCCTCTAGACACATCCATTAGTTCTCAATATCCTTTTTTTTTAAGGAAAGGTAAGCCTTAGATATATGGCAAAATGCATCTGATATGAGAGAATGAACAAAACCTAGGCAATAGAATGGCACCTACCCCACCAACCAATCAGCCAGTCTTATGCCTTGGCCAGTTGGAGAGGGAGACACAACCTGAGGGGATGATAGAAAGGCATGTTGTGGAAAATTTCACAACCATCATTGATTCCAACAAAAAGGTCATCAAATGAAGAATTTGTGTGTGTTGCCCATTAAGGAAAGGTATGACTGTGTATTTTTCTGCTAATTTCTTCGCTGTTACTCAGGTTAGTTCAAAAATACTTTGTTTTATTTTTTTTTGTATAAATTCATCAAAAATCGAAAGTGTTTTGTTTAAGTATGAAGCATAGTTTGAGATTTGTCTACTGTGCCGCTTGGGACAGCAGATGTTGCGTGCCTTGCTTCTCACAAGGAAACTGATTTCTGGTGGTTTTGTCTACAAAGGAAACAAGCCGTTGGGGTTGCAACGTTTTTCAGCGTTAAAAGGAAATGGTTACAAAATATAAAAATAATGTGGCAGTTCTGTTCCCTGATTAGCTTTTATATCCAGCTCTCATTTGCTTCCATTAAACACTCAGTTGTCTTGATATTACTCAAAATCTGTTTTGTCGAAAGCTTTGGGTTGAAGTTTATCCAACCACCAAAAGATTCACTCCAAAATGAGCTTTTCAGCGGCTCGATGTTGGTTGTTTGGCATAGCACTTGATTGTTGCCCATAATGACAGTTTTTCATGCTGCCTGTTTACTGTAAAGCTCTTGTGGCGTGGACGTGCAGGATCAGGCCTTGAGGGAAGGGGGAGGGGAGGTTCAGCACAGCGCTGGGGGAGGGGAAGCAGCAG
>JAQMYK010000015.1:16768604-16780444 GCA_030014345.1 Clarias buthupogon
ATGGATAATATTATATGACAGTTACTGACAGTGCACACTAAAACATCCAGAGTGTTAAATTAACACTGTACAGAGTTTATATAGGTCCAGATGCACTGAAATGAACTCTGACAGTGTTAAATAAACATCTGGGATTCTCTTGACAGTAGACATTTTTCTCTTCTAATAACTTACACAAATGAAATGACTGTTTAAATTAGAAACCAAGCTAAGTTACCTAGAACAAAATGTGTTTGCTGCTTTTTATTAATTTAGCAACTTATTTTTAAGACGCTTAAACTGACGGGCTTAATATTGCTGCATTTTTCTAGAATAAGACTGCCTATATTTTAATAAAACAAAGATTTTTGTACTTTTCTTAGTTCCCTTTAACAAAAAAAAAAGTGTATTTACAACTATGTTTTCACATTACTTCTGGAAAATGTGAATGAGTCTTGTCAGGTCATTTTTCTATTCGATTGGTTCATACTGATATAAGAAACTGTGAATATGAAGCGGATATCGAACGTCGATCCAGTTTTATCACGATGAGCTGATTCGTGAAGGTAGCATCATCTTCAAGATAACAAGTGAGCCAAAAGACACAAATTCCACATTGTAGCTTAATTCTGACAGTATTAAACTTGGGCTATACACAAGCCAGTTCTCAACCACAGTTTATTCATTGAATATACATGAACTGTAGAATATGGATTATAGAATTATTAACTATTATAGAATTATCTATAATAGCCTTGTAGTAGTGCATCTACAGTGTTTCAAACGTCTCAGTTCAGGCGGATGTTTGGGTCATGAGGTTTCAGTTCTTGAATTGGTTGCTGTGGCTCAGTGTTGTGGCCTCCAAAATCCCCAAATCTAAACCCATTTAATTTTAACCTGTGTCGGCGCGTGTGAAGGCCATGATGTACCAGGCAGGAAAAGATACAGCACAAAAGATATAGCACACAGATCATTTAAAATAATAAGTTGAGCGGAAGAGACGATTTCGTGTGTGTTTACTGAGAAATGGCAGTCGCATGAGGTCTGTCCTGGAGGGCCAGTGTCCAGCACAACCACTAACCACTCACGAATCCTGGCAGTTAACAGATTAGATGAGTCATCTGCGTTTGAGCTGAAGAAATGCCAAACTGTGCTGGTCACTGGACCTCCAGGACAGCCCTGATGCCTGCATGTGTGTAGTGCTGTGTTCTGTAAATACAGTTACATTTTACTGAAAAGTGTTGATTTCCTCAAGTCATGATTCACCCCATTGAGAGGATGGTTTGTTACAGTGCATGTGTAGATGACAGAGTGGGAGATGGTCAGTTTGTATTCTCACAGCAGTTCATGCGCCGACCCACAATGCCAAGTGCTAGTTGCATGTGTGCACACTTTAATGCAGAACATGTTGCAGGCAATCAGCGTTCCTTTGTGCAACTATGTGACGCTCCTTGTTCAACTCGTGCTCTCAATTCCGGGTTCCTGTAAAGGATAATATGCAGGTGTTGATCTTTAAAGAAAGATGATATTTTATAAAGTATAATTTATGTTAAAGCCCATTCTTACTCTCGTGACACAGAATAATATGGTCTCTAACCAGCCCAGTGTGATTATATTAGCTGAGCCGTAGTTTATAAGCAGATGCATCACAAGCACGTGGACCGTGCCGCAGTGCTGCCGGAAAAATTCGCATAAAACTTGTGTGTTATCCAATAACATTTACATTTACTTACCAAGCACTGTTATTCTTCCACCTTTCTTGGCAGCGCCTTTGCCGAATTGCTCTCCTAAACAGTGCTTTGTTTGTTTTGCAAAGCAGGAGCCGAGTTAAATGGAACTAGATTGCAGCTGCTGGGGAAGAAAATAAATTGCATCAAACGGGCGCAATAAAATCACAAGTACTCATCTGATTGGATTACATACCTTGTTCTTAACGAACCAAATGAGACTAATACAGGTTATTTGGCTGTTCATGGAACAGGGACCAAAAATAACGATACATCCATGCATTATGAATTATGAATTTTCTTAGTTTAACAGTTATCAGATTATTGACGCGCTCATGTAACAGTGTAATATAAATCTTTTTGACAGGTCTGGGACGTAAAATAGATGCAAAAAACCAAAACAAAACACCCCCCCAGATTTTAATACAATATTCAGGTTATTTCTTCTACGTTAAATTCCACATCATTTTTCTTCAGTGAGTGAAGTTTCAGTGCAACTATAGAGGGGACGTTTAAATGTTTTGACAGAAATTTGATTATTGTGTGTGTGTGTGTATCAGGATGAGGTTGAGGAGCTGCGTTCTGAGATGCTGGAGATGAGGGACATGTACATGGAGGAGGATGTGTACCAGCTCCAGGAACTTAGGCAGCAGCTGGAGCAGGCCAACAAGACATGTCGCATCCTGCAGTACCGACTACGCAAGGCCGAGAGACGCAGCTTGCGCGTAGCTCAAACCGGGCAGGTGGATGGCGAGCTCATCCGTACTTTGGAGCAAGACGTTAAGGTAAGAAACAGTGATTGCCAGTGCTGCCTCAGTATGCATGTGTGTTCGTGTACATTGTTTCTGTGGTGTGAGCTGTAGACATGTGGAGATGCGGAGAAATTGTCGAACTATTTAACAGTGTTTAGGACCATAAAACAGTACCGTAAGTAAAATGATACAGATTTGGATGCCTTTAAGCGGAAGTAAACTTTGATAGTCAGTGTCATATTAGGCTGTAATTTCTAATTAATTAGAAGTATTGCCTTTTCTACAATGGATATATGGGACCCATCATATCAAGTCAGGTTTTAATTTTAAACATTGTTTTAAAGCATTTAATAAACACTATCCTAGTTATTACTCCAGTTTTTGACTGCTGGTGACATTATTTTTTGGGATAGCAAGAAAATCCACACATTGCTAATCTTACCCGCCCCTGTTCGATTTCTTCTTTACAACGTCAGAAGAATCCGCCCACAGGCTACTCAGGTGCTCGTTCAGTCCCTTCTTATTTCAAGACTGAACTTCTGTAACTCGGGTCTGCTTTTGTGGAATGAACTTCCTCTAGATGTCCGTACAGCCGAGTCTCTTCCAACAGTGTTTGACTGCTGGTACTTAGTTAGTAACCTGGTAACCCAGTGTAAGGATCTATCCAATGATGGAAACTACAAAGCACTTTTGTAAGTTGCACTGGATAAGAGTTTCCGCCAAATTCCTAAATGTAAATGTAAATCCTGGTGTCAAAATGAGGCTGAAGCTTCCTTTGTTCTTACTACATCATGGAATCTTCATTTCAATATTCTGAGGCCGTATCAAGAATCACCCAGACACAAGACACTAGTAAACTTGAAAACCAAATGGACCTTATTGAATCTGTAATCTACAACTCAAGTCATTCAAAATGCAACTAAACATCTGATTTGATGTGATGGGTCACATATACGGTGCTGATGTTATAGTCATTTCAGATCTCAGGAATGTGTAAATATTTATAAAAATGAGACCTCACCCAAAATGAAATGCAGAACTACTGGTGATGTTTTATACCGTCTACAGACAATACGTCTGGGATGATCATCACTTCTCAGTGGTTTTAAATTCTCGATTGCCTCTGACGATCATACTGACTGTAATTTAGACCAGAGATTTAAATCAATGCTCTCATTCGAATACATTATCATTACAACAGTAGCAGCTATTGTACAGGTTTTTGTTGTTCTTTCATTTAAGAGAGATGAAAAAAAGGGGTTCTGAGGGAATGGCTGTTTATAGCTGCTGTTACATAAGCGGTAAGACTAACTAACGTGTCTTGAGGCCTTTCCACAAATTAATCAATTCTGCATGGCATTCGTTGGCAAACTGTTGTTATGTAAGTGAAAGAAAACACTTTGGGACATGTTGGTATTGGAAAATACTCAACTTTGGGTTGGTCACACCCTGTTACAACACTCCATTGTTTTTTTTTTTATATATATAAATGACATTCCCTAGTGTGCTTTATTCCTTGCATATTGTAGAAACCTTCTGCCTCCTGACCATCATGTGCCTGTGTTATTGTCTGATGAAATCACAAGTATACTGGCTCGTCTGGTTTGTAAGAAACGGACTTGTTTAACTGCACCGACAGAAACACCAAAGATCTTTCTTTTTTTTTTTCTTTTTTTTTTTTTATTCCTCAAAACTACAAAAAAAATTTGCCCTTAGAATCTAATCAGGAGTGGCTGCTTAACACGACTTTTAAGAGCTCACTTTAAAGGCTTACATGTGAAGTTATTTAGGCCTCAGTGTCTTGCAGCCAGCAGGACAATGCTTCTCTTTTCAAGCCTCTCAGCAACGGAAGCTTTAGTAATGATGTCATTCCCTTAAGCCACGTCCTGCTACTGCCGAGCCTCGTTTTAAATAGCCAACGTGTTCTTAGTAACACAAACAACAAAAGGCGCTGTGTCTCGTCTTCAGCGAGGCTGAACATGGCTGACATTTAAATCCAAATGATTTTTAGGTACATCCTGAGAGATTGTCCACGATTCAAATCATGCCCAGCCAATGGAGAAACACTATCCAGTGGTTGGCACATGGGACAGAATGGGCGTGTTAGAAGGATTTAAAAGTAAACACAGTGTGTGTGTGTCAGATCTGAAAGTGCTAGCCCCCTACAGTCCCCTAACAGTTGGCCGATTGTCTGTTTGCTACTAGTTGCCAGTTCAAGTTACTGTCCGGCTCAGTGTTTGCTGTTTCAGCTGAGTTTAGATGGTGTCGTGTTACTGACGGTGCCAGAGAAAAACACTAAATCGCTGGCTGTAGTGCGTCTGAAAGGCTTTAAGGAATCCTGGTATTTACGGCTTGATTTGATAATGCTGATTGCTCTTGATTTGTTATAAAACAAATATTTGGACGCTTCGAGGGACATCCAGCAGAAATCACCCCTCTAACGGTCGCAGTTCGGTGCACTCGAAAAAGAAATGAATGACTGCCATCCGTTCTTCAGTCTCGTTACATCTGTGTAACTGATGTTTTTGTTTGGTTTTGAATCGCGTCTTGAGCAGTTCCCACATTTGGCTTTTTCCTGTCTCTTCACAGAGCACAAGATGTCATGTTATGTAGGTCATGAGGGAGGACGTGAGGAGGGACTGGATACTTGGACTTCCCCAGCACTCTTTGCTCCCCCTTATGCACTGACCTCATTTTTCAGTTCAATGAGAAAAAAAAACAACTCAGGCTCAGGCAGAGAGAGAGCAACAGACAATACGGAGAGAGAGAGAGAGAGAGAAAGACAGAAAGAAGTGCTCTTTGTATTGTCCTTGGATGTTGTGGTTTAGTGAATGTCGGTTGAAGAGGCACTGTAGATTTATCTGAAACTCTGTTGGCTATTGTCTGCAAAACACTACATCTGAGGGTTTATCCTTGTCTAGTGCAAGGAGAGATGGTCAGGATAATGGCTGACCTACTATATGTAGGAGAGGACACAGAGTGCTACACCAGAGAAAGCCTCAATCTAATCAGTGTTTCCTACGTCTCACCCAGCTCTCACAATTGACTGATCTGTACAGTCGTGGTTACTGTCGCTAAGACAAGCTGTTAAAAAATGAGATTGAAGTCATCAAGTCGCAATGTATAAAAATATCAGTTTTGTAAAGCAGTTCAGATTATGAGTAGAAACAACAATGACTCTGGTATATAGGAAAAAAAGAATAATAACAGAGTTATTAAAAAAGCCAAAAGTTACCATTGAAAAAGCATCGTGTCTGCCTGTTCAAGTGCCTTTATGTTTAACGTGCCAAATATTGTTTTTTTTAAATTAATTTTTCGTTACAATCAGTAACAAACCTTTGGATGTTTCAGTAAAACTATAATGATATAATTATTTTACCTGTATATTACCTGTAATTTTGTGCTGTTAGAGCTAACATTGTTGTGCTGTTTGTATATATGAGAGGAGAGAGGTGTATGTATAGAGAGTAATACCAAAAATAAGGCAAAAGTGGGCGTCATGTTTTATTAACTGACATACTGTAGGTGGTTTATGTTGGTAGAGTAACTCTTCCTCTATACAAAGGTAATACTCTATATGGTCTCCATCACAAGTGATACATTTGTGTCGTTCCTGAACCCAACTCTTGAATCCTCTTTGAAAATCCCCGTCCTCAAGTCTTTATTTGTCACAGATACGTTACTGCACAGTCAAATTCCTTCTTTGCATATCCTAGCTTGTAGGAAGTTGTGGTCAGAGCACAGGGTCAGACATGATATGGTGCCAGGTTAAGGGTCTTGGTCAAGGGCTCAACTGGAGCAGCTTGATGGAGCTGGGACTTGATGCCAACCTTTTGATTTATTAACCTTTATATAGAGGAAGAGTTACTCTACCAATAAGCATGTTAATATAGTAGTTATGCTCGCTTTTGCATTACTGTTGATACAGCCCTTGTATTTACAGCTTATTTTGTGCCCGATTAAGCTCATAAAACCAGATTAGAAGCTTTATTATAATTATAATTAGATGACATGTTGTTGTTTATAATGTCAGGACTAAAGTCAAATCCGAGGCTGTTCTAAAGACTTGCCCGAGGTAATGGCCGATAGCAACCTTAGCAAAGTAGTAATTAAAAAAAACAAGGGCGAAAGAAAAAAATAATCGATCTACATCAGGAAAAGTGAGTACCACCCCTCCCCCTTCCACTTCCCCTTTAACATTCCACAGATAACGAAAGCAGCGTACATAATGACTCGTGTGCTGCGTTCACATTTCACAGTCAGTCCAAACACAGCTCACTTCAGCGATGAGCACAGCGAACCCGAAACTAGACACGATATCCTGCAATCTCCTGCTCTATGTCTTAAGAGGAAGAGAGCTACAATTAGCCAAAAGCAGATCAGTAAAGGTACAGACTGTCTGAAAAGTGGCCAAGTGTGGTGGAGTGGTAATGTGGAAAACATGTGAGTGATTTTACTGTCCCAAAGGTCCCGTCGAAAACAATACCGAAGTTATATTAGAAATAGGCGTAGTGTACATTATAAATAACACTTTAATAAACATTTTTATTTATTACACCCACACTGCTGAGGAGGTTTTATATTGGTAGTATTCAGGAGATTAAAAATTAACTTCTGAACGTGGATATTAGTCATGTAGTTCCTGTAGTGGGAAAAAAACTCTTGAAATGAGGAATTTTCAACAGAAAATATGTTTTTTTTTTTTTTTTTGCATGTATTCAATGCAGAATTAATGTCAAAGTTAAATGGAAAACCTGTTGACTAAATTTCACATTCCAAGCCACACTGTTCAGTTTAGATTTTTGTTTTGGTCAGATTGGATTCGCATGTCATGACGAATCACATTCATACTGACTTCAGCTGACTTTTATCCGACTCTGATGTGGATGCATCTGTCCTCTGAAATGGGACACACACGTCATACGTCTGCTTGGTTAAAACGCGTCATATTTGTTTGCTCGCTCATTCATTGCAAACAATGAGATTTTAGCAAAAACACGCTTGGGATTTTGGTCTGGAGAGTGACAAGCACAGTTAGTCGGCTGTATTTGTTTAGATTCAGCATAATGAAGAAAGCCAGATGCCTCACTTTAGCTGTTTTAGCAGCTGTTGCTAGCGAAATTCCCGCACTGCTGGTGCTGACTGATGACGTCAACCCCCTACGCATGCACAGGCGCAAGACGCACACAACTTCCGATCTGATGGTTCTCATTCAAGTCGCATGAATTGCATCAGATTTGTGCGTTCAGACAGCCATAAAAAATCAGATTTTTATCGCTTTGGATATAAGTCATTTCTGCCTGGTAATGTGAACATAGCCTTATTTAACATTATGTTTAAACATTAAAAATTATATTATAATAGAAATCATGGTTTAGCAGGAATAAATACATATTTAGGGTATATTTATATTGAATGTGCTTTTCAGGATCTGAAAGATGTAACACTTTCTTCATACTGCAGGTTACAGTGCTGATAACGCCATCCTGAATAATATTTCATACATCGTGTTTACATTACGAGATGATATTTTTGACTCATAAATGTAACACCGTCAGACAGCATATTAAACAAAGCAGGACATATTGTAAACATCGGGTTTACAGCACAGAGACAGAGGGATCATGGGGTGGAGCGAAGACACAGAGGGAGGAGAGGGACGGGGCTGTGAGGAGTGTGGAAGAGGAGAGATGCAAATACTGACGTGACATAACGGACGAAACGGAACATCAAACTATACTGACATAAACTATATTGTCTCATCTTATAGCTTGTTTCATAATATATCTATATACATACGTTAAGAAGTCGATATGCTTCCCAGTCGTAAGTTCTCAAAGATGCAGGAAAAATGATCAAGCGGAAGAATCTGCGACCGAATTGTAATGGTAGGATGACCGGGACAAAGCCCCAGGCAGGTCTAATGGAGTTTCACTGATATGTACTGGGTAATACCAAAAATTGCTTAAAATGTAATGCTGGCTATTATAAAAAGGTGTCAGAACACCAGCAGTGCATCACAGCTTGCTACAGACAGAGTGACGATGCTTAGCACATGGCCACATGATCATCAGAACCGGACCATGGACCATTTTAAGAACGAGGCCTGGCCTGATGAATTCTGTTTTCTTCTACATCATGTGGCTGATCTGATGTATGTGCGTCACCTACCTGGCTGGGTTAGAGATGGCACCAGGATGCATGATTTGAAGAACGTAAGATGACATAAGATGATCTTGAAAATGTTCTACTGGCAAAACGTGGGTCCTGGCATTCACCTGGATGTTATTTTAACAACCTGAATATTGTTGCAGAACAAGTACACCATTTTGTGGCAGTAATGCTCCCTAATGGCAGTGGCCTTTTTCAGCAGGATAATGTGCCTCGCTAGATTGAGGAAATGTTCATGAATGATTTGAAGAAGATAAGTATAGACTCTTGTGTATGCAGGTCAAATCATCTCATAGCTTACAGGACAGAAAGAAACTCTACTAATGTGGTGGTGCAATATAATGTAATATAATATGGTAGCATGGTGGCATATTAGTTAGCACTGTGGTCTCGCACCTCCAGGGTTGAGGCTTCAATTACCGCATCGGGTCTGTTTTCCCTGTGCTCGGTGTGTTTTCCTCTGTTTCCTCCCAAGTCCAAAGACATGCAGATTAGGTAAATTGGTGTTCCCAAGTTGCCTATAGTGTGTGTGTGTGTGTGTGTGTATATGCCCTGACATGGACTGGCACCCTGTCCAGGGTGTGCCCTATCTCATGTCTAGTGTCTGCTGGAATAGGCTCCGGGCCTCCTTGACCCTGTACAGAACAAAAGGTATAGAAGATAAATGAATAATATAACATAACATACATTGACATATTTTTCATCGTTGCGTTACATGTGATGCTGAAAGTGATCTCCATTTTCTGCCAGACACAATGTCACATTGATTGTTTTTCTTCAGATCTTCCACAGTGTGTGGCTTGTTCCAGTAGAGTTTTCTATTATAAAACTGGTGATGTCAGATCTGACGTCCGTCTCCCGTGCGAGGCGTCTCCATCGCTTAAATCGCAAGAATTGGTGACCCTGTAGGTTCTCACTATGAAGATGCGCTGCTCATTAATGTACACCAACCATCCTGATGTGGACTTGAGTGACTGAGTGAAACGGCGCGATGGCTGTCCGGCGCCTGGCGTGTTCGAAGCGCAATATATTACAAGGCACAGTGTACGGTGTTTCGTTCTGATTGCTTTCTCCTAGCAAGAGTCATTGCAGACTATTCGGGGTCTCTTTCGAGTGAATCACCCTGTATAATCTATTCATGAGCAAGAGTTGACTTCGTACAGGCCATCATGGTAGCCCTCAGTGTGCAAGTTGTTTAAAACAGCTGTTTTATTAGCAGGGTGCTGGGTCAAGCAGGACCACACACACACTCAGGCATCTCTTTGATAGCTAATTGCGCCCTTTGGAGTCCTGTTGTTGTTTATATGGTCTACACAGACAGTTGATTATGTCTCCGAATGTAGCAGGGTGAAGGAAGCCAGACAAACGAGAGAACAAGGCACTATTAACATCACTTTTAACGTCCTGGGATATAACACCTCCTTCTCACCCTTGAATCTCTACTGAAATCTGCACCAGCTCTCCTCAATCTCACTCGCCTCTTTAATCCACCCCCTGTGTCCTCGACTTTTCCATATCAAAGCAGCACCTTTAAGAAGTGTTAAAGCTGGCAGACGGTTGCAGGTGGTGACAGACACGGAGATGGGGAGCTCGTCGAATCTAAATCACCGTTATATAAAGATAATGTCAGGATGCATTAAACAAAATATAACATTTTTTATGACATTATGTTTTTGTATAATGAATAAAAGTATTGATTAACACTAACATAGCTGACATTGTGTGTAACCGAATGGCAACCAAGGGCCGTAACTGTATAGACGGGGCGGTACAAAGAGTAACTGGTGAAGCGACTCAGATAAACAGAGATGGTTTATTCTGCAAAAAAAAAAAAGGGAATGGTTGTGAGGAAAAAGAAAAACTGAATAGATGCACAAGTGAAAGGAGGCAGAGAGATAGAGGCAAGGACGGGCTCTCATATAAAGGCATGGTATGTACACAGAGGGGTATTGTGGGTACACAGCTGCTCTCTTGCCTTGATTCAGATTCAGAGCAGGCACTGATAAGAAAGGAAGGAGAACCTTTAATGTAGTCAGACTCACTGAGAGCTGCCTTCTTGTGGACTGCATCCTTCCTCATCACACTCATTACATAATGCAGCTTTGCTTATTTACTGCAGGTAAGGACTCACAACGTTAATTGTGGGGGATTTGTGCTCTGCTCAAATACATCATATGTCATGCCTTTCAGGACGATAAAGTGATTACTGAATCTGAATGAGAGAAGAATGAAAGGAACGCATTTTAACACAATAGAGCTTGTTTTAATGTACTGCTAATAGACTGCAGACAATGTGTGTGTGTGGGTGGCAGGTGTTCTTCCTTTAGACAACACTGGTAACAGGTCTTCTTACGCAGCATGGCCTTCTGATGGAAAGCTTTTAATGTTTCATGTGGGAGACATTAGTTCCACACCCACTGTTAGTCTAGAGGACATCTCCTTTGTCTTGCTCTTCTCAACCACAGACTGTATAAAAATAACAGGATTAGCCCTCCATGACATCACCTAGAGGTAGGTCTGAAAGCTCTGGTTGTCACCATCTTGGCAGGAGCTGATCCTGCCCAAACGCCAGTTAATCCATAAATGGGCAAATGGGCAGAGCAAATGGTGCCTAGTCATCATTCAAGGTCGCCCATTGAAAGTTCTCTGCTGGATAACATTTGAGCACTAAATACAAGGAAAAAGCATGCAATTATAAGGAGCTGCATTTAAGATACCTTATATGTAATTACACACATAATACTGTGTGATGTGGAAGAAAGATTCAGATTGAGTTCTGTGTAAATGTTACAATACACAGCTGAAATGGTGTATTATGGAAGCTACCACAAAAATGGGGTAAAAACTGGATGGGGTGCCGATCCATCGTAGTGCACACACACACGCAACAGGCAATTTGGGAACGGCAATTAGCCTAAAATGCATGTCTTTGAACTGTGGGTGGAAACTGGAGTATCTGGAGGAAACCCACGAAGCACAGGGAGAACATGCAAACTCCATGCACACAGACCTAAGGTGGGATTCGAACCCGGACCCTTGAGGTACAAGGCGACAGTACTAACCACTACGCCACTGTGCTGCCTACAAAAAAAAAGAAACCCATAAAATGTCAAAATATAAAAGATACAAATGTGATGCCTTAACTGGGTATTAAACTGTTTGTGTTAATATGGGCTACCGCACACACACACACACACACACACACACACAC
>JAQMYK010000015.1:16808060-16822580 GCA_030014345.1 Clarias buthupogon
TGTGTATGTGTGTGTGCCCTGCGATGGATTGGCACCCTGTCCAGGGTGTACCCTGCCTTGTGCCCGAAGCTTCCTGGAATAGGCTCCAGGCCCCCCGTGACCCTGAATACAGGATAAAGCGGTATAGAAGATGAATGAATGAATGAATGAATTATTTCTTATGGGAAAATTTGATTTGGTTTATGAGTGTTTTGAAATACAAGCCCGCTTCCGTAACGAATTATGCTCATAATCCAAGGTTCCACTGTATATAATTTAGCCTAAGCCTAAATGTCATCTTGTTCTGAGATATGAATTAATTTAATTTAAAAAAGTTTGTAATGAACTTATTTAATAATCACTTTGGTATGCACCAAACTGGGCTCACATACAGAGTCAGTTCCTTCCATGAATCCTTCTAAGTTGATTAACTGAGATAGGAGCATTGGCATACAACAATGTTATATTCCATCCAACACTGGAATAGACAACCTTCTGGCTTTTAAAACTACGTCTAACTTGTTTGCCAATCTGATCCGGTTAAATACAAATTCCTGACTGACAAAACAAAGTATAAACTTAAAGAATCAAGTAGAATTTATCATTTGGGTCATGATTGGTGGTTGTAAACGTTGTCATGAGTAACATCAAGGTCAAGTTATATTCATCAATAGCTCCCATGCCAAATTTCCGCCACTCTAAAATCCCCTTCAATTATTTGCCACTGTTGTCCCCCTTTAATTCTCTGCTACTGGCTGCTGTGTTCACTATATTCGTTTACATTTCCCTCTGGCTCTGATAAAACACGACAGCTCACTAAACTTCTCTCCTGCCAAAACTGACTCTAAAACTATCTCCATAAAACAAAATTGGAGCCTGTCAAAACTAGGCCCTGTTATGGTGTTTGAATTTAGTCGTTATGTGTTTAGTTCTCAGCTGTGTGTGTGTTTAGATTTCTGGGCTTGTAGTCATAAAAATCTCTAGGTTTTCAACAAAATGGATGCGAACGTAAGGGGATAGGGATGGAGGCTTGTCAATGTTCTCAGTGCAATCACAAAAACTGCCCAAAAGTTACACATGTATCAAATGATGTATTCAAATCACCCCAAGTTTATTATTATAAAAAAGTACAGTACATTTGTGTACATAATCACACAAATATTACTTTTCACAAAGTCTTATAAAATTAATAATGGTGTCATTTTCAAAACATTTGGCGGTGGCTGTATACAAATCCCAACCATTTTTATATGCCAGAAAACACCAGTGAAATAGCCTAGTTCCGCTAACAGCAATTTAATAGTTATATTTAGAAAACCTCTTAGATCAATAACTTTCTTCAGCCATGAAGACTACAGATCTTCACATGCTATATTCTCTTATGCAGGTTGTCATAGTGGTTAGCACTGTTGCCCTTGCATCTCCAGGGTCTGGGCTCGATTCCCGTCTCAGTGTGCATGGAGTTTGCATGTTCTCCCCGTGCTGGGTGGGTTTCCTCCAGGGACTCCGGTTTCCTCCCATGTCCAAAGACATGTGGGTTAGGTTAATTGATGTTCTCAAATTGCCTGTAGTGTGTGAATGAGTGTGTGTACTGTATGTGTGTGTGCCCTGCGATGGATTGGCATCCTGTCCAGGGTGTACCCTGCCTCGTGCCCTAAGTCTCCTGGTATAGGCTCCAGGCCCCCGCGACCCTGAATACAGGATAAAGTGGTAATGATGATGAGTGAGAGTGAGTGAGTGAGGTTGTCATGGTTGTTAATTACACCAGAGAGGGACCAAGTGCCTGATCCAAGTAAAATGCTTACAAAAACAAGTTATACACCACACAGACAAAAAAGGTGTTGTTTGGATTTAAATAAGCAGATATCCAAGAGCCTTTGATTGGATAAATCCTGCAGTATTAAATAGGTTTCAGGTAGAAACAATTTATTTGATCCAAAATCATGCAGTGAGTAGGCTCTCGTTTCCTAAACAACCTTGTCAGAAGATGCATTCCAGGGTCGTGGAAAAGTTGCGTTTCAGAGGAGTCCAATTAATGGCCTGCATTAAGGGAAAAAAAACTGGAATTGGGTTAACAGCTGTCCAACACATTATTACAACCTGGAAGGATTGCAGTGAACCATCAACTTTACAAAGTGGAACGTGGTTGGAAAAGAAACATGAATTACTGTGATTAGACATCGCTTAAACACTTGGTAAAGTTACATTATACAAAATTGACAGTAGAAATTACAGCTGCCCTGTGGGTACTGTATATGAGAGTACAAATAAAATGATTATCAAGGGAGCAAAAGATCAGACTTTTGAGCAGTGTAAAAATTTCATGTGGACTGATGAGTCCAGGTTTACCGTATTCCAGAGTGATAGGCACGTCTTCGGGATCTAAAAAAAATGAAGTCAGATCTGGATGGAGACAAGTGTTGTAATGTTGCATAAGATTGTCAAAACAGTGTCACAGTGAACTCTCCCCTGTTCACCTCAAGATCTCGGGTGAAAAGTAATGCAACTCTGGACTAAAGGAGCTGAATTTTGTAATGTTGTCTATGGTTTTGAAACAGTGGCATGTCAGTTGCACGGTACTGTATAATCAGATGGTGGTGACGGATAGGAACAAAAGAAATGCTGCAGACTAGAGCAAGGTCATTGGTTGTATCATTAAATAAGGGAATTTGATTTAAGGACCAGTTCTTTGCCCTGTCTGTTTCCCCAGGACTTATGCGTGGTGAAAGCATGTGTTAACTGATATCAGAGCTCTCTGGAGGCTGCATGGAATCTATCTGGTTCACCCTTCCTCTCACTCATCCTTATCCTCCATACTGCTTTTGTTCTGTTGTGTGTGTACAAGAAAATGCAAAGCAGGACAATGCTGGACTGAAGAGAGATGAGATTTAAGACTAATTCTATATGTACTTTATAGACAGTGTCTGTTCACTGCACCCATCTTATATTACAGCATGTTGTATTGATATGTGAACATTTCAATAATTTGCTGAGATGTTGTTATTACAAACACAAAGGCATTTTACTGCTTACTGCCCACATCTGGAGACATTGATAAATGTACTGTAAATTTCTCTAAATTCTAATGCTTAAGTACAACATTTCTATGCCACTGGGAGTGCGTTGCACATCTTGAAGCCAGACTTATTATAAACGTGAGTGCCAAGCACCTAAGCAGCACTGGCAATGTGGCATTGTTTCATTAACTGCTCTGCTACTCCACCCTGTGTCTGGCTCTTTCTAATAGCTCGGAATAAAACAGCTTTTGAAAGATGGTGATTGGGTTTGGATTAAATGAACTTCTTCTGAACAGTATAAACCTAAAACATTGTAAACTTGTTTTTTTTAAACCGTTCATAATAAAGCTCGTTCGTCTTTGTTTGCCATAGTGAAATGGGAGGAATATGACAACTTCTCTGACGCCTGACTCTATTCACATTATCATCTCATAGGTTGCCAGGTTTCTTTGGGGCTTTTTATGGCATGCTGGGGTGTGTGACTAATGATCTTCCCAGAAGGCCTGGGTTTTTAATAACATACCTTACATGGTCAGATAAAAAAGTGTGACTAGCAGCTTTCACTTTGAACCTCAGATTGATCAGTTTAATGAGGAAACCACGAAGAAGGTTTAGAGACAGAAACAATGATGAGGCTGAATAAGTTATAACTAATATTTCTGTTTGTTGTGATTTTTCTTGTGGTTCTTCTTTTAACCTATCACTACACTGGTTTGCACTTTTTCATCATCACACTGTCACCCTGGTTACTGTTTTCCAATTAGCGCATAAAATATTAAATCCTCATTTGTCTCTTCCTGCTCTTTCCAGCTGGAGGGGAAGGCAGGGAAGATGTCTGCAGCTGGTACTGACATGGATCCTCCAGATCTGAAAGGGGCTCTGAAGAGAGAGCGGGAGGAGCACCAACATCTGCTGGCAGACTCGTATGCCGCAGTAATGGATCTGACAAAACAGCTACAAATAAGCGAGAGAAACTGGAACAGAGAGAAGCTGGAGCTTCTCGAACATTTCAATCAAGAGAGGAACCAGTGGGAACAGAGGCTCCATGATACCCAGAGCAAGAGCACACAGGTCAGAGACAGAGACTCATGTCACTAATTATAAGAGATAATCAATACGGCTTTATTAGGATGTCTTGCATAAATATTTGTCAGGATGATAAAAACTTCTTTAAAAGTATTAAGAGCATCAAGTGTTTCTTAACCATCTTTCTTCACATATTTCCTCCCTTTGCAAAAAATAAAAAATCTCACAATGGGGAGATAATATTACACTTCCTGGTCAAAATAAGCCACCATTTGGATTTAAATAAGCAAAAACATAATTCAACTTCTTTAAACCCTAATTAATGCATTGAGTCGCTTCTTATTTCTTAAATAACAATGTTGGTTGTTATATATGTACATATGTACAGTACATGGTCATGGAAAAGGTGTTAGTGTGTTTCAAAAAGGTCAAATTATTGACCTGCATCCAGCAAAGAAAACAACTAAGGAGAAATTACAGGAATTGTATTAAGAACTGTCCAAAACATTATTAAAACCTGGAAGGGTAGTGGTGAACCATCATCTTTGAATGAAATCATGAATGTAATCGGAGATCAATTAAATTCTTGGTGAAATTGCATAAAACAAAAAATTGACAGTAGAAACTTTAACAGTCACAGTAAGAGCGTTTTTACATGCACAAGGAATTATCATGGAGCACCTTCAAAGATTACTCACAGATTGCTATTTATTTATTTATTTAAGGGCTTATGTGACGTCTTGCTGACAGTGGCAATACTGGGAATTAATCATTCTGTATTCAGACTTGCGTAGAAGAGAGCAACAAAAACTTGTTATTGGTTCTTTTAAATTTTCTATTCTGTTTGCAGGACTAGCTTTATTTAAAAGTCATTGAGACAATCTATAAGATTAACACAATATTTTGTTTTAATGTACTTAATTAGCAGTATAATAAAGTAAGTATAATAAGAGAGGAATGAAGAAATAGAACCAACCTGTTCTGTATATGACTGTAAAATGAAATGCTTTAAATAAGAATGTGAAAACTCAAACAAAATATATCTTTTTTTTAGTCTCTCAATGGCATGGGGATATCCACTGATGAAACGACAACTGAAACAACCCCTCAGAGGTAGAAAAATATGTATTTATTTGTGCCCCTTTGGGACATTACAATTTTTAAATACTTTTCAGTATCAGATTTTAATCTGTTTCTTCTGTTCTTTTCTGTTCACCTGTTCTTCTCTGAAAGAAGAACCCAACAGATTTCCTCCTTGTCAGACCTTGAGCGTTTGCTGGATGTCACTTCATCCTTCCAACATCGTGAAGTCAGTGGAATCGCTGAGGGAAAGGCTGGGAAACGTCAGTTTAATGATCTTGTGAGCTGCACAGACTTGAGAGAGCTTAACCAGAAGAACTGGAGATATCTAAATAGTGAATCGTCTTCTCTGGAAAAAGCTGAGCCTTTTAAAACCTGGGACTGCCCCAGTACAAGCTTTCCAGAGCTACAACTGAGCGTGGAACATGTGCAAAGGAGTTACACTGCCCCAGACAAAACAGGTATACGTATATACTACAGTCCTCCAGCTGTCAGGAGGATGGAAAGGAAGGTAAAGGATTTGAGCTCAAACAACACCCCACTGGGGAACCAGTTTTTTGGTGCAACTAACTCAGACCAAGCGGGACTGTCTTCAGCGACACAAACTCCCTCTTCACACTTGTCATCGTCATATGATCAATGGCTAAACTCACTGTCCCAGCAGCACAGGGACTTACTAGAAGGCAGGACAGACAACTCTGGGGCCTTCCACACCCTTGAGATTTCTGCAAATCTGAGTGACGACATGAAGGAGATGACTAATTGCATGCGACAGGCCATTCGTTCTAGCTCCCTTGAAAGGAAATGCAGCAAAGATGCAGGATGTCAGACTGTGGGCTTCACCAGCACAGGAACACAGACAGCAAAATTTGTTAGTGTAGGCCTGCAGACTGAAAGTCCAACCTCCTCAGCAGCCCGAGGGGCAGGATTCCATGGGAAGATGTGGTCTCCACGCCCATCTACCTCGCTCACTTCAGCACGATCACGCCAGATCTCCTCGTCACTGGAGAAAGTGCAGAGCCGCATCGACCGACCCTGCTGCTCACCAAAATATGGCTCACCCAAGCTCACAAGAAGGGTCTCTTCTTCATCCTCATCCTCCAAACTGGAGACATCTTCCACCTCCTCAAGAGATCGAAGCATCTGGAATCTGCCAAACCGCAGCATTGCCCAGAGTGGATCTGCATGGGCTCGGTCCACCACAACCCGTGACAGTCCTGTACTCAGTGGCCTCAATGATGGTTTGTCCAGCCTCTTCAGCGTTGTGGAGCATACCTCCAGCATGGAGTCACTCTGGAGGGGTGACACGTGCCCTGGAAGGCAAGCTGCAGGCAAGCCCTCTTGCCCCAGTGTTGGCATTAACCTTGGTGAAGCCAGCACTCAGAAGTATGGGATTGTTCAGGATTTCTTCCAAAATGTGTGTGGACGGACATTGCCAGGAGAGAAAACTGTAGTTATAGATGAGCCCAAGCCTGCGTGTCTCACCGGTGCTTTGATAGGAGCAGACAGCATCACTAAGATTGTCAATAAGAGGTTTATGAGACAAACACTGAGGGATGATGCTGTCAGTGGGAAGGAGTCTAATTCAAGCGCCAGTAGTCCAGAGGTGAGGATTGAGGATTGAACATCTGTACTACGTAATCAAAACGGTCATTCCTTAAATGATATTAAAGCCTTTTTAGAGGAATTAGACTCAAAAGCAAATAAATCAAGGACATGAATTTTGCAAATATTATTTCTCAAATACATTTATTGTTTCCTTGTTTTTGTTAATTGGTGCTCTCCTCTCAGGAAAACATGCCCATGCTCTAATGGATAGGCAGCTCAGTTTAAGATGGTATAGTTCATATTTTATCTTAAGAATCAGCCTGCCAGACAGTGAGCCTCACTGATCTTTTATAAATCTTTTAGTAAATGTTGTGTAAATGTTAACCAAACCAAACTGAACAAAAATAAACCTTCAAATGCAATTCACTTTCATGGCACATCTCTTTTACATGACAGCTAAAAGTAAGAAATGAATGATGGAAGAAGATTGAAAGACGTTATTTTGATTCAAATTAAATATGTGATAATCCACCACAAATCGTTATGTTGGTCCCCTTGCTGCCAAAACAGCTCTGATCTGTCTTGTCCTGAATTCCACGACTTCTACACCTTGAACTTTTTGTCATGTTCCTCAAACCATTTATGAACATTTTTTTGAGATGTGTTAGGGTGCATTATCATGCTGAAGTAAGTTACTGCCATTATGGAATATCGTTGCCATGAAGGAGTGTACTTGGTCTGCAGCAGTGTTTAGGTAGGTGTTACGTGGCAAAGCCAAGGTTTCCCAGAGCACCACACTGCCTCCTCCAGCTGGCGATCTTCCCATAATGACATTCTTCCCATAATGCATCTTAGTGCCATCTTTTCCCCAGGTAAGTAATGCTTCTGCACCTGGATGTTCACATAGTGTAAAAAAAAAAAAAAAGTTTACATTTTCGATTGCTCCATAGTCCATCCAGATACTTAGATGCTCATTTGGACTGATCAGTGGACTGATGTCAACATGGGCAGTCTGATGAATCTATGGCTATGATGCACTGTGTGTTCTGACACAGCAATAACTTTTTAAGCAATTTATTGCTGCAGTAACTTTTCCGTTGGATCTGACTACACGGGCAAGCCTTCATTCTCAGTGTGCATCAGTGAGCCCTGGGTGTCCATGCCCCTGTCACCAGTTCACTGGTTGTCCTTCCTTGGACCATATTTGGTAGGTACCAACCACAGGACTTGATTTGGAGATGCTCTAACCCAGCACATTATGACCCTTATTGCTTATTGCAAATCCTTACACGTGCCCATTTTCCCTGCTTTCAACACAAATTATTCAATTATTTATCATGTAAAGTGTATCAAATCATTACATTAATTAGTTTAACACACAATTTCAAATACACGGAATTCCAAAATTTCTATTATAAATGTTTCCCCAAACAGTAGGCTATCAATAAATGAGGCTCAGCGTTTGGTATGTATTTAAATTGCATTGCATTCGGCCAAGACAAGTGTCTCACCTAGATGAAAAAGTGAATTTTCAGTAAGGATCATATAAGACCGTTTTTCATAATACTTAATGCTTCTTATCTGCTTATCCATGCTTCATGTTTTGTAAATATGCATACACATCTAGAAGCTTATACCAATTTTTGTATCGTATCAATACTCATTTTAAATGTATATTGTTTGAAGCGTATGTATATGTATATGGCATTGAGATATCTGCTATAAGATGGGAAAGCATCTTTAATGAGGTGTAATAAAGTTGTATTAATTAAACTTTACTGTCAGTGGTGGCGCATGGGTTTTATTAGCTTGACAGAGATGATAAGGAGAAATAATATACCAATAACCAAAGCATATTTAACAAATAGTGAAGCTTTTAATCAAGTTTTAAAGGAGGTTATTGGAAATGTAGTGAAGTTAATGGATATCCAGTAAAATATAAATAACTGTGTATTGACTTCAGTGTTCATGTATTGGTTTCTTAATTGGTTAACCATGTATTTTGATACTACGCCTACTCTTAATTCAGAATTTAGTGCTAAGTTTGTTCTAAGAGCCAATGCATATAAATAAATGTACATTTATTAGTTTATATTAATGCAAGTATTTTTTTTCTAGGATACATCTTGTGACTGCAAATCACAGTCTCGGTCCTCCCGCTCTACAGTTCGCCACACCCACAGCCAGTGCAAGCACCGCATACAGGAGACTGGCTTGGCTAATGATGAGAGATTGGAAGTCACCAATGAGTGATGAAAAAGACAGCATGGCTTCTATCACTGCTTTAACGCAAACACTCACAAATATACGGGCCCACACATACTACCACATAAATGCACTGCCATATATAAACTTGCACATAAGCAACCCCACGAATCCACAGCAGAATACATGTCTGGACATTTTCAAGAACCAGTGATCAGCACAAGGATTGATGCCAAGGAATATTACTCAGCCAGCCTGACCACAATTTTAAGGTCACAATTTTGTATCCAACCAGCAGCACAGCGCAACTCTGCCATCTTAATGAAATGGCCTTTGGACAGATGTAAGGGGTCAATCTACTGCGTATAACAGGGAAGGACATGCAGAGTAGAATGAAAACATATAGAAGTAGGTTAAATCCTGAAGGTGATAGCTTGTGTGTTTAACTGCTCAAATCCCAGTTGGATTTAATGGATTTACACATTTGCTTTCTAAAGCTGTAGATAATAAAGGCCTTGAACAGACATGTATAGCTGTTCATTTCATCCCTATAATCAAAACCACAAATGGCTCCATGGTTTAAATATCATAGTTCATCAATCTTATTCAACTTGTTGCACTGGGGAGCTTTTAGAATTTTTTTTTTGTAATTTAATTATTGCTGTATTACTGTAAAATGACTATAACACATGTGACTGAAAATATTTATTCAGAACACATGTTGAAGCTCATTTGAGTCTTTATGTGGGACCATTTGGCACTGGGAAGCCAGAGGACGTTTTTTTATTGACGCAGGGAGTTGTGCATGTAACTGATCTGTGCGTGTAATCCTCATTGTGACTACCTGAGGGTGACATTGCGTAAGACCCGTCTTATGCGCATCATCTGTCTCTTCTCAAAGGCCTCGAGTCCTAGAGTTTGTCAATCAACTTTGATGTTTATGAAGCCATGAGAGGATTTTAATACTGCCAGATGTAAGCATTTCCCCAGATGTACATTTTAAGTATTGGACAAACTATTTTCCCACCTTAAATTATGTATTTATAACTGAGATTAGAATGGTGCTATATAAATGAGAATCTTTATCATATTTATGTAAATTGAATGGCAGTGACATTTCAGGCTTAAGCTGAAGTGATGAAAATATTTAATATTTCATATTTAATCTAGTTCACTGGTCGATGATGCATTAGCATTTAACCACACTCCCACACACACACACACACACACACACAGATCCTCTCTAAATGGCAAGTCATGGCAGTCAGGCTCCTTTTTTTTACGTCAGCCACTTTCTGCCTCAGCTCTTCAGTAAATAGGGCATTAATGGGGAGCCGCATTTCTTCATTGCCATTGACTACGCTCCTGTCCAATTACCAATCTGCCAAGATTTCAATACGCCTCTTGCATTATACCTCTTGCTGCTACCTCTTTCATTTTTACTTTTATTACTCCAAATTCATTGGTTTGTTTTTGAAGTCTCAAGTGTGCCTTTGTATCTTTTCAAAGAAATTAAGAAGTTTTTAAGTAGTAATATTTAGTGAGGAGCTGCATGCCATGAGAGCACCGGTGAAATTTGCAGTGGACTCATTAAGCACCTGTACTTCATTCTAAGCTTAGCCAATTATTTGCTCTAAAATCGAATGTGGTAGCAGTCATCACCAACGGAAACAGTTTCCTAAGAATGAACTACTCAGATTATGGTCAATGATCTTTTGGTCATAACTAGGCACTATTGTAGCTACTGTACAGACTGTCCAAGGCTGGCATTTACTGTAGAGGAAAGTTTTATACCTGACATTCAGTAATCCATTGTTCCGATGTGTATTGTGTATGTTGGTGAGCTTGGTCTAAATGATCCCTAAAAATCTAATGGACTCATTGGGGGAGGACTAAAGCTCGAATTCTTCGCCCATCATACTGACTCATTTTCAAATCTGAACTCCAGCCAAGTGCTTTAAAGTCTTATCTACAGGCTACTTCTAAACAGCTAAAACAATTACACAAATCGTCTATACTCAGTATAAACACACGTTCCTGCCCTTACTCATCCTTTCCTTATTATTTCAGATCTATCTGTCATGACATCTAGCAATACCTAAATGACATTGTAGCTTAATATCATTTGCTAAATTATTGTGAATGCTTGTACATGTTGTTTTTTTCCCTCTTTTTTTATTAAATAAAAATAGTGAGTAAACACTATGTAGTATTTTACCCGTAAACATACTGTACATAAACAATTTATACTCTTTGTATCTTAGTCTAGAAAAACTCTGGAATGTCTATGCTGAAAAGGCTTGGCATTTAGAGTTCATATCTTTCCCTTCAAAAAAAAAAAAAGTTTTTCTTTTTGTGTAAATAGCTTCTTCATTCTGGGGAAAAAAAGAACATGCCAAATTAAAACTGCAATTGTTTTGTGTGGGGAAGGATTGGCTTGATTGTTGCCTCAAATTTCCTCTTTGTTAAAATTGACAAATAAATGTTTGTTGAAAAAAAAAAGTTCTCAGTGAAAATGTGAGTCTTTTGAATTGATTTGATATTACTAGCATAAGTACACAGCCGTGTATAGTAGCACTGCAGCCTTGCTCCTCCGGGGTCCTGGTTCGATTCCTTTCTTCAGGGTCTGTGTGCTTGCTGGGTTTCTTCCAGATACTCTGGTTTCCTTCCAAAGTCCAAAGACATGCAGATTATTGGCTAATTGGACTTCCCAAATTGCCCATAGAGTGTGAATGAGCGTGGGTATGCCCTAAGTCTCCTGGGATAGTCTCCCGGCCCCCCGCCTGTACAGAATAAAGCGGTATAGACGATAAGTAGACAAAATACACACAGTGCTGTCCAAAAGTCTGAGAGAACATTTTTTTTTTCTGTTTCTTTTAATTTTACAGGAAATAAAAAAAATCTTGGGATAGGCTCCAGGCCCCTGTGACCCTGAATACAGGATAAAGCGGTATAGAAGATGAGTGAGAGTGAGAGTAGTTTAAACCCCACTGCATGCGTCATCTTTCCACGTTTGTCTAATTTAACCCTATTTGCATAGGTATGTACTGTATGTAGCACCCTTATTTTTCAGTCTCCTGTTCAAGCCCAGATGTTGTTCTAGATATTGATTTGAGCAGCTGCAGGCAGACATGATGAAATACCATGCAACACATGCTGACAGAATGAGAGTAAAAGAACTAAAGGAAATCAGGGTTAAATTCATGAGAATAAACAGAGTAGAGCATATTAAATGTCTAAAGGTAGCAATTAAATTATTGTATATAGGTTTTAGGACACTGTGTTTGGTGTATGTGTGTGTATGCGCACACGCGTGAAGCAGAGTGTGGGGGGGTGGGGGGGGTCATGGAGATGGAGGAGGAGCATATGCTAGCGTTGGGTTCATTCTGGGATCCTGGGAACATCTGGGATTCTTCCATTAGACATTTTTTCCCCCTCTAACTCGTAATCCCTTTTTTTCTTTTTCTGTTTTTTTTCAAACAAGTTTATATTTAAATCTTAGCTTGCATATCACAGGAAGTGACCTAATACTGATTACATTTAAAATCAACCCCATTACTTGGGAGCATAAGCAGGAGGGCAAGAAGAAAAAGAAAAAAGAACTTACATACATGTTCATCTTGTTACACTCAAATAAATAATCAGATTAAGCATTCGAATCTGCATTTGTTTGTGTGTGTGAGGGACTTGTGGAAAGACCCTGCTTCAAACATGATCAGAATTACATGTACAAAAAATATACACTGCTACAACAGCTCCTACAAAAAGTCACCATTTCAGTATCATGCAAAGAAAACCACTTAGGAGATTTTAACATTGCGTTTTAACATGCACTGGATTGGGACTAATTAAATGTGGGGATAAAAGCACATGAAGAGATGCACTATGCATAATGCACACTGTACACGTCTCTGGAAAGATTGAACGAATAAACGAAATTTGTTTCCCAGAACCAGCATTAGACATTAAAGAAGAGTCTCAGAAATAATAATAATAATAATAATTCTCAAGAAAACTACATGTATATAGGCCAGTAAAACCTAAGCATATAATAATACATAATAAAAAAGTAAATAACACACAGCATGTTTTGAAAAATATGACCCTGATTACATTCAGTCATTTTGAGTGCAGATTTACTTAAGTTAGTGAGTTCTTGATCTTGTTAGTCTTGATCAGGGAGCAAACTTGTCCACATGAGTTGGCTTCACATTGCACACTGTAATCAAAACTTAAAATGGTCAAATGAAATACCAGAGTATATGACCTTTTTTGGCCAGGCAGTGTTAATATGTGCTGAGAAGCAGAATAACAAGTGTGATTTTAGTGGCTCGGTGTAGATATGTGATGAGAGACTATGTCACAGAACACATTCCCACAGTACGTGCCACCATCATTTAGTCTGTTACAGATACAAAGGATCATCAAGTATGATAGAAAGTGGGGAGGTTGAGTTGGGGAATTTATTGTTTTGAGATCCTGAATGCGTTGTTGTTTTCTTACAGAGCCAAAAATCACATCACTTTTGCCATAAAAAGGAATGAGAGAATGATGTTTAACTATGTAGTAGTTAGAGAAGGAGTAGCATAATATTAACATCCCTGCCATATGAGTTGAATAACATGGATTATCAATTATATACCAGTAGCCTGGTAGCATATTTATGATTGTGGGGATCAAAGGAGAGTCCATGCAGTCCTAAACTACAGAAAAACCAACGGGGGCCCCAAAGAAAGTCACCAGAGCATCCAGTGCATCACAGCCCATCACACACAAGGACCAGCAGCCAAAGAGGCCAAGTTCACCGACCCGGCTCCCAAACTTAAAATTTTTTTAAATTTCTGATTCAGCACCTATGGGAGATCCACGGAGGCCCCATCCCGCAACCCACAGCACCCACAGAATCCTCTGCCGACGAACCGGCATCCGGTACCACAGCACAACCCAGGGGTCCTGTAAAGTCCAGAGACAAGAATGAGTTGCTCACACCAAAGTACCCTTTGTACAGTGCTTTTAACCATGGTCATTGTCGGAAAGCAGCTTTACAGAATCAAAAGAAAATAAGGGAAATCATTATAAAAATGTGTGAGAAAATATGTATAAATCAAAACGATCAGATTGTCCCTGATGAGCAACCCAAGAAAGAAAGAAAGAAAAAACTCCCTGAGATGGCAATAAGAAGGAACCGTGAGAGGAACCAGATTTAACAGGGAACCCATCCTCAACTGGGTGATATCAGATAGATTTACACATTCGGCAGAAGCTTGTCAGTGAGTGGTGTTTGTTTTCACTAAATTCATACAAACTAATTTAATGCACTCAGTGTTAATTACTATGTGTGAAAATACTGAGATGAAGTGCAAATAGGAGGCTAAATATAGCTGGCGGTAGACGAAGTAAACAAACCTTGTACTGTAAAATATTACTCCAGGAAAAGTAAAACTCCTCCATTTAAATTAGCACTTGAGTAAAAGAACAAAAGCACTTGCATTCAAATATACTTGCAAATCAAGTGTAAACGTACTGTGATTTATTATGGTGCTAAGTTTATATTATTATTATTAATTCATTCATCTTCTATACTGCTATATCCTCTATTCAGGGTCGCGGGGACCTGGAGCCTATCCCAGGAGACTTAGGGCACAAGGCGGGGTACACCCTGGAC
>JAQMYK010000015.1:16983953-16997941 GCA_030014345.1 Clarias buthupogon
GGAACAGGTGCGCGAGAGGGAACTGTCCGCTACTAGTTAATCAATCGCAGATGTTGTTCTCCTGGACAGACCTTTAAAAGGGTGTACTTACTTGGGCATCCCTCAATATACTTGGGTGACCCACCCAAGTATACTCTATACACTGAACAAGCCATGCTGTAGTTGGGCTGTGTACTGATGTCAGTTATTAAATGTTTGCCCTCCCAGTATAAACTAGCGATGGGAGTTGGTAATCATTTCATAATCGATCATCGGATTAGGTAAATCAATTAATGATTGATTAATATTTGGTTTAACTGCACAGAATAATGCTTCTTTGATGATTTTTCCAAATCAAAAACAAATCAAAATTAAGGTGCAAATAAGTACATTACCATAGGTCTTGGTCGTTATAAATGTTCATGCTCTGCACACTGGCCGTGAAGTTTGTCACCAGGACCTACAATGTAAGTAATTAGGGCCAAATCCATACAAAACAATTTACCCAAAAATTCAGCAGAGACTCATATGAAGCTTCTGCAGTCCCAAACTGAGTTGGTATCTTTCAAAGTTACAGTGTATTTAGCTCCCGATTAGCCATAGGGCTAGTTCCTGATTAGCCTTACACAACCATGTTGTACTTATTGGCATTATATGTGTGTGTGTGTATCTGCTAAAAAGTGCTTGTTAGGATGTGCAAAAAAAAAAAACATGAAACAGCATTTAAACTATTAAAATTGCCAGTTTTTATAATTAATAGTATAGATAGTATTTTATAATCAATTTCATAATCAAAACGAACAAATCAACCGATCATCTATTTACTGTGAACTTAAAGGGTGGTATCTTTTGGATATGTTTTTTGTTTATGTGTATAAGTGAATATTTATTGGGGAAAAGGAGCTATTGGGTATATTTGTTTGGGGGGGAAGGATCCTTGCCTGTGCACAATATATTTGGGGAAATGTTCTGCTCTGCTTTGGTTTTTATTTAGGGGTGTTTAATTTCTTACAATTAAAAGGTGTAGTTGCTTCGAACTACGTTAGCATTCTCTTTCTGCAAGTACCATGGGGAGAATTGTTACAGAGAGGTGGCCAATACGTGGCGCTACACCATAAGTGTAGCTCCACCCAATTTGGAAAAGGAAAATGGCTGATGGCGAAGTACCCAGGATACATCCCCAAGTAGTCTTTTGGACCCTTTGTAACCATTAGGAAACTTGTTAATGAAATTTCATACCTCCTGAGTGATTTGCATATTAAAGAACACAATGATAATGATAATTCTGATGATGAAGACACCACAGTTATGACAGCTGAGGGCGGATAGCTTGGAAACCCGAGAGTCTGTTGCAAGCCTTCACAACCAGGTTGCCACATTAGAAGGGGATTTTAGAAATTCTTGGGAAAGCGAAGTGAACAGAGAAAAAATTGATGGATTATGTTGATCAAAAGTTGGAAACCTTAGAAGAAGTGGGAAGCTTCTTTAAAGCAGTTAGAACAGGCTGTGGTTGAATGCTTGCTGCTGCAATCTCTATCATCAATGAGAGATCTTTGTAAATTAAATCGCTCCAGCACCCTTCCTAGTACGACTTCCTTTTTGCATTCAGCCCTTAATGTCAGAAGTATTATGACACCACTGGTGACTAAAGCATCTGGCACTCCAGCCTTTGCAGCCAAGCATCTTGTTCGCCTCGATTTCCCTACTGTTAGTGAGTCCCGTGAGACACATGATGTGTTAAACTTCATTGAGTAGTGTGAAAATGTCCTATCCCTGAGGTCTTTGTCCAATGCTGAGCTGATATCCACATTGTCAGCCATCCTGAGGGAGTCTGCTAAGAGCTGGCGGATGGTGGAGATGACAAAGATACATAACTGGGTGAATTTTGACCATTTTGCCCATCTAATTTCTAATGGAGGTGGAAGAGCAATTGCAAGTCAAAGTGCACTCTCCTGACTATGACCAGTGCGTAAGAGACTTTGCATATAATTATCGAGCTCTTCGTCTTAAATGGAAGCCAGAGATGACTGAAATTGAACTTGGAAGACATATAATGAACAACTGTAATTCAGTCTGAGTTAGCTGCCTTAGGGGAACAGTCAGACGGTGGAGCAGTTGGTTAAAGTCGGGTTCATGGTAAAGTGTGATTGGGTAGCTAAGAAAGATTATTGGGCCTGGATCAACAGTCAGGTAACCGGAGAGAAGAAAAAAAAGAAACCAATTCACAGACAATGCAATCTGAAGCCCAGTAAAAGTAACATTGTGGAGTTAGCCAACACTTCATCACAGTTTGTCGTCCCTATTAAAACACAGGCCTGCAAGAAAAAGCTCAATATGGGACGCATGTATATCCTCATGCAGGATAATCTGTGGCAGAAGGTACCCTAAAGTGTCAAACAGTTCAACAAGTCCCAAGACCTTTTTGTTAGCAGATGTCAAATCTTTCAGGGCTGAAGGAAAGACATTGCTAGCCTATACCTGGCATGGAAAGGTCTGGAAACCTATGGCCAACAGTAATCTGGATTTTTTTTAAAACTAAAACTCCAGATTAATACAGGTCTCCTTATGGGATAATGATTCATGGGAAAAGGACTTTCACATAATTTCACTTTACTCTATTGCTGTCCACATTAGGAATTTATGAGAACACCCAGTCCATCAAAGGCTGTGACTTATGTGGCTTAGTACAGTAGGCAAAGAGTTCAAGGTTGTTGATCCAGCCTCCAAATTATATCGATCTAAATCCGTCCAAGCATCAATTAAACAGGCCGGAAAACCAAGACTGAACCATGGAAGCCCCACCCCGAATCCACAGCTCCTAAAACACCTTAGCATATCACTGGGGAGCCAAAGGGAACCTACAAAATATTGGGCTTAACGTTTTGCATTATAACATTATGGCTGATTGGCGTATAGTGCACTAAATATAACCAAACAAGAAAAAGGTAGAAACTAACTAAACAGGAAGTAAATGAAAAATCCAAAAGAAAAGAACAGCTAGCGTCCTTTGAGAGCCATTAGAGGCTATGACAGGAAAACTCTCTTCTTCTGCTCAATATGCTCTCACATGGAACTAATATGGCTAGCCAACTGTGTGCCATTCATGTGCAAACCACCACTGTTACAGTCCTTTGCCAATTGCAAGCTCTGGCCAGAACTGCAGCACGAATCTGTCAATACAATATGTAAAGTAATAAAAGAGTCTGAAACAACCATGGGAGATACATTCTTCTCAAGTGTCAATGTTAGACATTGCTGGTTACTCTGGTTGTCAAGATGCCCCTAACATCAGTAGAGCACTGACTGAACTCCATGCATCTGCCCTCTCAGCTCCAGACACATAGAGGTCCTAAAGAATGATATCCATTCCTGTTAAAATCCACAACCATCTCATGACTTTTCCTTGTTGTTCATTGTGTCTGCTGCAAAGTTCTGCTTGAATTTTACCATGCAAGCTGAGTCATGCTGACTGATTTCCAACCTGCTGCAATAGATGGTAAGAAGTTGGTAGCACCACTGGGTATGAAACAAAGTTTTCTCCTGAGAAGTTGTGTACATACAGGAATAGAGAACTTAGTTAGGAACTTGTAACATTAATTCAATTATTACAAAGGACTCTGGGATGAATGGTATTGAAGCGCAGGAAGATAAAAACAATTTAAAACAATCATTTTTTTTTCTATTTTGTTTATTTTAGTTTTTAATTTTACTCCCCACCTCAAAAGATTTCAGTGGTACAGGTTATAGGGTGCATTAAAGGTGGAAAAAGAAATTATTAATCTTGGTCTAATTTTTTTACATCACAAAAATCTGCCATTTTTACAGGGGTGTGTAGACTTTTTATATCCACTATAGTACCAGTAAAGAATTAAAAATTAGAAAGAACCAGTTTTAAGAATTAAAAACTATTTTCACCCCTGTTAATTACAATAACTTTTGACAACTTTTGTCATTCGCCAGCTCTGCCAGCCACAGTTAGTTAGTCCTGTCAGTCAAGCAAGGATGTGTTGGCAAAGAAAAATAACTTGATAAATATACAAACAAATTATAATCTGCTGATAATAAAAATGTAAATATGCATATATTTTTTTTATATATATAATTTTGATAAGTCAATCAAAGAAACTCTACCAGCACTAGTTAAAGCTGGACTGTATTCTCTAGGACAGGGGTCCTGAATTCAAATTGAAGAAGGTCCGGTCAACACAATTTTCTACAAGCCGAGGTTCAAATTTCATGTTTGTGTTAAGATTCAGATCTCTATATATGCAGTCTATAAGAAATAAGTTATTTAAAATTTCCATATCATTTCAATAAAACTTATTGTCAATTTTCAGTAACTACGTTATACAAACAACAATCTTTAGTGTGAAAGAACTCTCTTTGGGTATTTTACACAGCCTCGTCTCAGACCGCTGCCCTATCTGCCAACTTCTCAGAAAATCTTGGATTGAGATTTTGAAATCTCTGTCATTGGACAAAGAAAAAAAAAAATTGTATTAAGTTTAATAACGCAGATAACTATTTATTATTATTATTATTCATTAGAACACTCAGGGCTAACACATGATTAAGAGACAATACAACAAAACAAAAGTGGCAGAGGCTCATAGTGTGTGCTGTGGTTGCAATAAACTTTTGTATTGAGGACAAGAGGGAACGATGTAGAGATTTGACATTAAAATAAAAGCTGTTTATAGCTGAATCGTCACAAAGAGGCTGGAGCTCAATTATTTTGCTCACATTTTCCACAGACAATTGTGTTAAATATAAAAGCGTGAGAAATTAGAAGTGTGGTGAGAGCGTGTGAAGATGTGTAATTGCGTGTTTCTTACGCTCATTGCATGAGAGTTGGCAGATTTTTCTATATTTGCTCAGCTGACCAGTGTTTTATCTTATAGCTTCACATTACTGCTTTTTATTAGTGACACGTTTTCAGAACATACGAGACAAACTTGTTTTTTTCCTGCAGGAAGAATAAGCATACATTGATCTTTTTTAGGGTTCAGTCCTTATCGTCTACTTTAAAAAAAAAAGCCATGCTGTGACGTGCTTTTTAGTCTTCTGCATACTCTGTCTATACACAGTAAACTATTGTGTTGATTGCGTCTGTTGAGTGTAGCATATAGTCACGCCAACCTCGAGAGAAAAATTTATAATTTACTGGTATAATAATTACTCTTATTTACCAGAAAAGCATCAGGGTCTGGACAGAACTGTCAATCGGTCCGGATCCAGGCCACGGCCCGCCATTTAGTGATACCTGCTCTACGATCACAATCCACACCAAATTATCCTGTACCCAGTGATACAGTACAAATATCCGTACCATTTCACCATTGATGGGAAAAAGATTTTTCCTGGTACTTTTTTTTCCACAAAAAAAATCACAAAAAAGCAGATAATCATTGCAAAAGCCAGTTAATGCAGTTAAACTGATCATTTAAAAAATGTATTAAGGAAATTCCATTGCCCTTTTGGTCTAAGAGACAGTGTGTTATGGATGAAGCTGTTAGTCTAATGTGTATACAATATACCCTGACATACTCCTCCATGCTATTGATTTTAATGCACTCAACTCTTCCTTCCTGACTCTGACCATGTAATCCATAGAGAGAGAAAGACAAAAAGTAGATGGAAAGGGCCAGGGGAAAGCAGCGCAAGACAAGCCTCCTGTCTGCCCAAACCAAACGTGACAGCAGAACAAATATCACTTTCCATCTTCTGCTATGCTAAAAGAGGGATGAAAGAGAAGGAAGGCATAGAAGGCTGAGAGGGAGGGCTAAAAGAGAAGGATGAGAGAGCTCTTCTTTCCCTTTCCTGTTTTCATCATACAATTACAGCTGACATTCAATCACACTGACATTCATTCAGATGACTAGCATTGTTGCAGGTCATTCACTTACATTTATCAGCACGCTCTTGAAAAACAGCGGACACTGTTTTTACAACTGCTTTTCAATGTGAAACTCAATTACTTTCAGCATTCATATTATTCATTTTCTTTCTCCTTCTTTTGACCAGGGGACTTGTAGTACCTGACGTTTTTTGTTCCATATTCACATCATAAATACTCTCAGACCTGCATGTGCTTCCATTGCACTGTTAATTATTTAGGGAGTTTGATTTATGCATTGAATCTGGTTGGCTGAACACCTCTTGGACTCTTATATAAACTGACCGGCCAAAAAAAGTTGCACACTTGAATATTTCACTGGAGTGCATTTTGCTTGTATTATGGCTATGGCACTGTTTTGATATGCATATGCAATGTCATTACATTTATTTCCATCCAGTGTTGCTTTAATTTCTCTCCCAGATTTAGTACTGATGATAGGAGAGTCGGACACAACGATTCTCAATGGGGTTACGGTCTGGGTTCTGTGGTGTGCAATGCATGTGTTCAAATTATTTAATATGCTTTCTAAACCACTCGTTCACAATTTCGGCAATTTGAAATCATAATCTTGGAATATACCAGCACAATTAGGGCAGATGAAATCCATTGATAGAAAAACAGGTCATTCAGTACATTCAGGTAGTTATCTGACCTAATTTTGGGGCACATAATGTTCCTGAACTTAAACCTGACCAACCGAAGCAACCCCAGATCATAAGACTGCCCCACAGGCTTGTACAATAGGCACTTCATCTGCCTCTCTTCTTACCATAATGCACCCATCATTGTGGAACAGGGTCAATCTGGACTCATCAGACCGCATGGCGTTTTTCCAATGCTCCACAGTCCATTCTTTATGCTTCCTAGAAAAAAAAAACTGAAGTCTTTTTTTCGATTAGCCTCACTGATAAGCTGAGTGTTGAGCTGTGCTATGACCACAGGATATGTCTTCTGACATGGTTGTTTAAGAAATGAGGAGCTACTTACTACATCAATTAGGGTTAAATAACTTGTCAGCTGAACCATAATAATCACTGCAGTAATTATCCAAAGAAAGACTCTTAACTATTTGTTTAGTTTCAGGTGGTAGCCTTTTTTTGGAAGGGCAGTGTATTTTCACATTGTAGTTACAGAAAAAAAGTATGTGATATGCAAATTGCACCTAGTCTGTTGTGATTAGCAGTTTTAAAATATAATACAATGTTTAAAGCAGTTAAATTTGGCTGACTGTGTACAGTATGTAGCTATAGCTTTATAGTTTACCTACACTAGAACTAAGGGGCCTAACTTAAAATATGTTCCAGCAGGCCAATGCCCCTGTGCACAAAGTGAGAACCACAAAGATGTAGTTTGGCATGGTTTCGTGTCGAAAAACTCAAGTGGCCGGAACTAACCTCAACACATTTTAACATAAATGAAAAATGTCTGATATCACATATTAACATAGGTTGAAGTGCCTGATATCACTTTTCAGACTGAATGGACAAGTCCCCACATACATGCTCCAAAATCTAGTGGTAAGCATTCTAGAAGAGTAAGAAGGTTACAGTATATACAGTAACAGCGAACTGGGAATAAATCTGGAATAGGATGTTCAAAAAGCAAATACTGTATACATGTAATTTGGGACATGTCCACATACTATTGGACATATACTGTGTATCACAAATTTTAGTAAAGTTTTATTTACTCAAAAAAACTAATTATATATGTGTGTGTGTTTGATGGTAATCATGTTTCATTATTTAATGAATATGTGGCTTATAGAAAAGTTCATTAACTGCAACAAATCTGCCCTTAGGCTCTTATAATAAATGGGTTTCATGTAAATGAGGTTTCCATATCTTTGTTAGTACTGGGATTTCATTATTTTTTAAATTAATTAATAAACAAGAAATACAGAGAGGCCCAAAAATGTATACACACTTCAACAGTTGTTGAATCTTTGCCCTTTGAAATTTTTTTATTGAATTATGGCACTAACATGTAGTAATATTATGTTTCCTCTAAAGATGTCAGTATTCTCACCATTGTTGACGTTATCACGTGACCACCAGAAGAGAGGCATACTGTATATATTTCATGTTAAAGTGAGTATATATTTTTTGCCATCCTCTGTATAAATAATATATCCATAAACATAAGACTTCACTATATAGTGGACTCCACCTGCAAATATAAACATTTTAGTTCCTGATAACTATCCAGTAAATGCTTACTCTGGGATTTTTATTCCTTCTCTTTCTCTTGCCTGCTTATATTAAGTGCATCAAGAGCCACCACCCATATGCATCTTCAGGAAATGGGCTACAACTGTTGCATTTCTAGTAGCAAGCCACTCCTGAACCACAGACAATGTCAGTAGCATTTTACAGAGGAAAAGAACTGGACTATTCGTCCTCTATTCAGACAGAAGTAAATTTTGCATTCCATTTGGTAATAACTAGCCCTAACCATAACACATGGTCTCAGAGTCTGAAGGAAGAGTGGAAGAGTGTGATTCAGAGCTGACTGACCAGTCAAGCACAGTAATATCAGGATCAGTAAACTAGTTAGTGGTAGTTTTGGCACTGTGGTGGGCTAAGACCTGCTGGAAAAGGAAATGAAAACCCCCATAAAGGTTGTCAGCAGGCAGAAGCATGCAGTGCTCTACAACCTCCTTTTACATGGCTGTGTTGACTTTGGATTTGATAAAAAACTGGTTACCAACACCAGCAGATGATACGGCACCCTAAATCATCACCAAATGCGAAAACTACACATTGATCTATGAACTCCACAGAAGAAGATGAGAAAGATGCGACACAATAATTCAGACGAGTTGAAGGCCAGTATAAAAGCAACCTGGTGCAACCTTCGTTACCGCTTCAGAAGGCCCACGGGGTGCACATCGCCATGCCATGCTGTCATGATGCAATAAGTTGTGCTCAAGGAACCCCAACCAAAGTCAACAAATGAACATCTTTTATTTTTCAGAATTTCTCTATTATGTTTTTTTTTTTCCCTTTAGATTCTGAAGGAAAAATAACTTTTTCATGATATGAATTATTTTTTGGAGAAATCAACAAATTTAAAAGCAAAATTAAGCAGTTAAAGAAATGAGTATCGTTTTTTCCTAACGTGTTATGACTCTAGCCTGTTAAAGGAACATTTTAATCCAAATGTGATGCTCATGATCATCATTCATTCATCATCATTAACCATTTCTTCCTTGTCAGGGCCACTGGATCCGGAGCAATAGCCTGTCCACCTACGTACATGTTTTTGGGACGTGGGAAGACCACAGAGACAACAAATGAAAATTAAAAAGAAAGAGAGAGAGAACGTACAGAGCTCAATATCGAGCCCTAGAACTGGGACGCGGCAGCGCATGCCACTGCGTGATTAGGAAATGTTGACATGAACACGATGAAACATATATGACAGTTCATACCATTAGGGGAGAAATGTTACATAATAAAGTGTAATCTCACCGTGTGCTTGAGAGACGCCGCCAGCAGCACTTCTTCTCCCGGGACTGCCTCTACTACAGCAACCTTCCTGCCTCTGCACAGCCGTGCAAAAAGCACAGTCTGTTTCAGGAGTCTTCCTGTCATCACACCCTGCACGCGCCTCCTATACAGAGGGGGCCTACTGCACGGTGTGACGGAGTGTGTTCATTCGCGGTCCTCCTCATTCTAGAGAATCTCCAAAGTGAGCAAAGAGCATCAGTGCAGTCGCTCAAAGTGGAACCGAATGAGAAGAAATTCGACCAGCGCCGCCCAGTGGTTCAAACTTTCCGCAGTCTCTGCAACCCACACCCATGAACACATTCGTTCTACTTCCCGCTCGAAAGAGCTGGCGTGTACACACACACACACACACACACCTCATTGTCAAAACATCCATGAATCAAATGTCAAGGTCAAACGTGTTGGGAATCCGAATAAAGAGGGCTTATAACAAATGGACGAACAAATAGAGAGACAGAAAGAAAGATTCTCGGCACAGTTTATCATCTATTTTAGCTTGTTTAAAGCTGAGGTCTTAGAAACACAGAAAGAACTCATTTTTCTTTAAACGTGTTTGACCATCACTGAACATAATTTGAGACATACTGGATTAGAGTTGATCACATCTGAAATACTCCTATTTCTTGCTGCTACTTACATAAACTCATTAAATTAAAGCACATCATAGGTAAGAGGTGAGGTGTAAAATTTGTACTTTCTTTTTTTTTTATTTTTTACAAAGACAATCTATTCAGGGAGGTTGTGTGACTCTCCCAATAAGTTTTGATCATTGTTAAAGACATTATTTTGGCTAAAAACAATATTATGGATTTTGTGTGTTCAGTACTCTGAATACTGAATGATTGTGTTTTGCCCTCCTCATTTGACTTTCCCTTAATACCTGTTCAGAATTCAGTTATTCAGAATTCACCGTATAGCATACAGCAGTCTGTCAAACTGAATCTGCCTGATGAGTGCTGTTAGTCTTAAATAATTTAGGTGTACTGTAGCACAAATTAGTGAGCCTAGCCTCATCCGTGCTCCTAGAAGCACTAGGATGTACCTGCTAGATGACTGGGTCAGAGCATCTCCAAACCTGCAGTACTTGTGAGATGTTCCTGGTCTGCAGTGGTCACGACCTACCAACAGTGGTCCAGCGACATGATCATGGGCGGCCAAGGCTCACCGATATACTGTAAACTGGCCTGTGTAATCTGATCCAATATAAGAGCCACTGTTGCTCTAATTTCTGAAAAGGCTAATGAGGGTTCCAATAGAAAGGTGTCACAACACACAGTCGATTGCTGTTTTGATGGTATGGCAAAAGAGGGGAATTACTCAATATTATTCGGTTGGTCCTAATGTTATGGCTGATCGGTGAACATGATGTTCTAATTTTTGTTAATATAAGAACAATGCATAAACACATACATGAGTTTTAATATACATTGATCAGCCATAATATCATCATGACAAAACATTAACATATTAACATTAACATTGATTATCAATTATATACCAGTAAACCGGTGACAGTATCATGGCACCCAAGGCTCAATGAAATTTCTCTTAAATATAGGAGTAAAACCGACTGACATTTACAGAAGCCTTAAAGCACAGTACAGTGATGAGACTTATCCTGACAGAAGTGGAACACCTGATCATTGTCACCAACTTGCACCAGAGTCGCATCTGTCTATAAGAACTGTAAACACATTCGTTCGCAAACACATTATCAAAACTTGGCTGGGATTTACTGCCGCATCCCTGTACAGTTCCCTGTAGAGTTCTTGGGAAGCCAGCATTTTAGACATGAAGCAGTCACTCTGATCTCAGCTCTCGCATGCTGAGAAAACCTTTCTACCTTGATGGTATCTAAGCACTAGTGGAATTCTGGATAAGTGCTCAAGTTGCTAAGTGTTTAAGTTGCTACATTTCACAAAATCAGTAGTAGCTGCCAAGAGCCTGGATATCACCATTTCAATTAGTTATTATGCTCTCAGTAAATATATGGATTATTCATTTTGAGATGGGTGATGTGGTTAAAGTGCAGTGGTTAAAGAATTTTGTGAGTACAGATCAAAAGTACCTTGCTAACGTTACCTGCCATTTTATTAGTAGTCTCCAGCTTTGGTGATTCAGCACTTCTTGGGGGAATGCTGTTCTGGTATTTAGGATTGAGTTAAAATTATTTTCTTACAGAGAAGGAATGCCAGACTGTGAATGACTAAATGTCAGTATTAAATTAGAGGAAGATGCACATGAGAGAGAAGCCTGTACATAAGCCTTATAAACATAAAAAATACTGCAGACTAAATCATTCTGTTGTTAATGCCATTTGTGTTCATTTAAGTGGAAATCTATTAAGAAGCACATTTTGAGACAATTCCCGGAGAAATTGTGAAGTGGGGTACATGGATGTATAATTTTTTCCTGGCCAAGATGATAAAAACACGTTCCTGAGATGGCGCCATTCATGTCTTGTATCCGTGAGTGTATGTGTGGTAGTGGAAGGGGCGTGGTTCAGCCGGGTTGTCTTAGCAACGGCCTCATGTCTGACTTACATGCTGTTGAGTATGTAACCCGATATCTATTTAATAGGAAAGTGACTGGCTCTTTTTTGGGAGATATCTTGTGAGCTATTAGTACTAAAGGTTTGGTTTTTGGACTGTTGAGATGCGGCTTTCATCTTGCTGTTTCATGTTTGTAAACTACCCATCAAAAAAATTTTGATTTTCCATGGTCTTTCCTGATTTTCATTTCTTTTTACATTGTGAAACATTGATGAAGGCATGCAATAATCTCCTTTGATCAGTCGATGGTGAGATGTGTCTTCTACTTATGCTTTGTAAATCCTTCATGATGGCTCTAATCTGAGGTGCTGTCTGTTAATTGGTGATTTCTGAGGCTGGTAACTCTGCAGCAGGAGTAAGCTTTGGTCTTGCTTTTCTGGGATGATCTTCATGAAAGTCAGTTTCATCATCGTGCTTGATGGGTTTTGCAAATGCTCTTAACAATACTGTTCTTGCAATAACTATTCCAGAACTACAGGCCTTAGTTTCGTAAAACCACAACTACTGTTGTTGTTGTTGTTACTTAATTACTTAATGCTGTATGCGTTATTTCATAGTTTTAAAAAAATCCAGTATTGTTCTAAAATGTAAAAAATTTAATGAAACTTGTGTGCAAACCTTTGACTGGTCCTGTATTTGGTCCAAAGGTGTGTTTTTTTTGGTGCAAAATCAATGGATCCTTATGTGAAAATTTCTGTCAGAGGTACTGATGTAATTAGGTACATATTAGAAGGGGTTAATTATGTTTGATCACCATGATTCTTTTCCCAAAGTAGTAAAGAATTTCAAGCCATTCAACATGAACACACAGGCCGCCTCACAAAAACACCACTTTTTGGGTTGCACTTTTTTTCCCTGTGCATTACTATTTCTGGGCTACTGTTCCCTTGGGCATCCCCATTTAGCTGCGCACCTATCTGGTTGAATATCCTTCCCCACCACTCTGCATTCAGCAAACTGCCTCACAAGAACTGCAAATATCTCTATTGCTTTGAGTTTCAAAATTTCTTTATTTAGTTCGGGATATTTACAAACTGCATCATTTGTAATGGAGTCAGAAGTATACCTAATACCTTAAGTATACCTAATTCACTTACAATTCCCAAGTCAAGCATAAGGTGTATTACAACATTACCTTGTAACAGTCAATTATGCAAACCTTGTGCCTACAGAATCAGGACTACAGTTATTTGAAGCCATCCCCTCCAGGGTATTTAGCACCATTTCATGTTGGGTTTATAATTTCAGGCAAGTGCAAAACTAATTTATTTATTTATTTGGGCAATTAAAGATTGTTAGATTGTTTCCCCATTAAAACAATAAGGCTGTATGAATTTATTTCTGAAATATAGGGGAAATGTTTTGATGATGGTTTGAACATAGGCTGGGTATATTCAGAATTTAGGCTCATTTAGACTTTTTGGTGAAAAGCATGATTTTTTTTTTCTGATATCTGTATTTTTTAGACATATCTACTTCCACTAAGTCGTGTAAATTCTGCCTGCTACCCATCTCCATTTCCCGAAGATTTGGAAGTGTCCACACTTGCTTTCTTTCACCTAAACCACCATTAAGAGCTCCTTCAGAACTGTGCCTGGAGCAGCAGGAGGAGGAGGACCAGCAGATCCTTTAGTGCTGTGTTTAGTCTAAGGTTACTTGAGATAGAGCTGCAACCATCACCTGGCCATGCCCAACATTCCTCAGGCCTTCCTTGATCTCTTTCGTCAGGCCATGGCACATGGAACTGGCCCAAGATGCAGTAGTCAGCAAACCTGTTGCCACTGATGTCAGCTGAGGCCCAGCTTGCCACCCAACAGCTTGCCTCTCCATGAACAGTATGCTGGAGTACAGGCACGTGCAGAGGGTGGGGCGGAGGGTGCTTGAGCACCCGCCCCTTTCCTCCAGGATGCCTCAAGTGCCCTTTTCTTGGTTTTTTTTTTTTGGTTGTTTTTTTTTTTATGTGTATGTGCGTATGGAGCCTTGTCTTTGCCTCTTAACAATAAAATGTAACTATTAATCTCAATTTTGCTAAATAAAAGGATCTGG
>JAQMYK010000015.1:17014800-17029856 GCA_030014345.1 Clarias buthupogon
AGCAAGATAGCAGTTGTTGCATAAACTGCAGGTGTGTTGTGATACAAATTCGAGATGGATGATTGTTCCACAGACACATATACATGATAATTCTTTGATTATTACATAATGTTACATTACTAGACAGAAAAAGATAATTTGTCTGCATAAAGGGAAGAACAAAGTTGTTTCTTTTTCTCTAGGAAGCACAATGTTGGGTAATTGCATTATTACCGGGTAATAGTTCTTAAATAATGACATAATGATGTTAATGATGGGAGATCCACACAATAAATTTGATGTCTAATATGTGTAATTTCAACTAGAATCGTTTGTTTTATTAGCTAAATGTGGAATTGATTAGCGCAGAGGTCTTCCTCTTTTATCCACAAAGGAGGCAGTTTTAAAGCATTTTTAGACCCTTTTTTATGGGTGTTTTGTGTTGCTTCTTTGACCAAAACATATAGCGTGCATTTTGTGAGTCCTAAATTTTTGTGACATCATTTCTATATTCTGGTAGCAGTAAAATCAATAATGACTGTGGTTGCACATGAAATATCAGAAAACCAAAATGTGCAGTTTGATGTCTGAAGCCTCCCTGTCGAATAAGCACTGTAAAAGCTTTTTGTTTTTCAATCGGTCATTAACTGATGCTGTTGGTGGATATCTTTTCGTGTGAAACTGTCTTTCTCTGTAGAGCATGTGTGACCGTCAGTTTGCCCCTTCTTATTTTATTTTACGGCAACAGGTATCAACTGCATTTACTGCCTGTCAGTACACCACTCTCGCGGTAGCAAAATAAACAGGTAGAGGGAAAGTGAATTGTCCGCTACTAGTTAATCGATTGCGGATTGCATCGTTCTCCCGGGCAGATTTTTTTTTTAAAGTGGGGGAAATATACACTGTGTGGGAAACACTGAAGGTGTAACTCCTGCTTGGTTGGAATTTAGCCACTATTTTCAGCCTCAACTCCTCCAACAATTGTCTCTAGTTGTTGAAAGTAAAAGTTGAAAAAAAAATTATACAAATGCTTAATATGATTCTTTTATATAGATGTTTTATAGCCTTTTTAAAATCTATTATTATTATTATTATTGTAATATGTTTGGTCTTGTATTTCACAGGAACGATATCTAGGTGGAATGAAGAAACGTCGTCGCACAAGGCACCTTAATGATAGGAAGTTTGTGTTTGAGTGGGATGCTTCTGAGGACACGTCAATCGATTATAATCCAATGTGAGTATGTGTACCCACAATGCCCTGTAGAATTATTCGAAAAGTATTCTATACTTTAAGTGCTTTAGAGTTTTGATCCAAAAGTAGTTTTTAAATAGCTGTAAACTATAGAAGCGCTTATTTGTTTTAATATCATGATTATTACTCCGTCTGTGTGTGTTCAGATATAAAGAGAAGCACCAGGTGCAACTATACGGCAGAGGATTTATTGCAGGTATTGATCTCAAACAGCAGAAGAGAGATCAGTCTCGTTTCTATGGAGATCTAATGGAAAAAAGACGCACGATGGAGGAAAAAGAGCAAGAAGAGTGAGTTTCTCTCTGTGTCTTACTCATTTCTATGCAAACATTATATATGTTTAATGTCATTTCCACATAACACTTAAACTTTACTGAGAGCTTTTTCAGGTTTTGCCTATTTTGTGTCGTTCTAGACTGCGTCTTAAGAAGATGCGCAAGAAGGAGGCCAAGCAGCGTTGGGATGACAGGCACTGGTCTCAGAAGAAGCTGGATGAGATGACCGACAGGGACTGGAGAATCTTCCGGGAGGACTATAGCATCACTACTAAAGGAGGGAAAATCCCTAACCCCATCCGCAATTGGAAGGAATATGAGCTGCCCTCCCACATTCTGGAGGTCATCGACAAGTGCGGCTACAAGGTGAACTTTTATATATTTAAGCATATTGTAGATTGTGAAGTGAGACTTGCAAAGTTTTTGTTTTATGCTGTTACTTGTATGGGATGTCAAGCTGATATGAACATAGTTTAAAAAAAACATTGAATACATATAAATAGGTAAAGTGCAGGTGAATTTGTTTTATTTTTACTTTACATTTTGTATTAATTATTTTTTACATTTATTTTCGTTATTTTACATTAATTGTCGTTATTCCTTATTGGGAAATTTGCTTTGATATTCGAGTGCTTTGATATGCAAGCCTGCTTCCAGAACAATTTATGCTCGCAATCCAAGATTTAACTGTATGTATTATTTAACATTCATAATTACACTTTAAAATTTTATTGAGCTGTGTCGCCACAATAACAAAATATTTGTTTCAATTCCAATTTCATCATGAATTTGGTGCTTTTCGTACATTCTCTGAGCCAGACGCACTACTCCTCTCTATTTAAAAAAAAATGGGTGACTAACTAACTAACTGAGTGTTGAAAATGCACATTTTTGTTGGAGAACTGTTCTCCTATGCACCATCTTTGAACCCAACTCTCGAATGCTCTTTAAACATCCTCTTTGTTGCAGTTGATGATTTCCCGCTGCATGGTTTGTCTTTAATGCTTGTTTCCCCTTATCTAAAATTATTTACCCATCTGTTCACATTGGCCTAGTTGATGGTGACGTCTCTTAAAGTTTAAACTTTAAATCTTAAAGTTGTGTCAACTCTGCCTTAGATAATGAAGCCCTTAATTTGTATCCATTTTATAAATTTAAAAAAGGTTTTTTTTTTCTTCATCATTTTGTTTTTGCATTAGGACCCCACACCTATCCAGAGGCAAGCCATTCCTATTGGCTTACAAAACCGTGACATCATTGGTGTCGCCGAGACTGGTAGCGGTAAAACTGCGGCCTTCCTTATTCCCCTACTGGTCTGGATCACCACACTCCCGAAGATTGACAGGTGAGAGGTCGGGCTCTGAGTATCTGTTGCAAATGTGTGGCTGGCTAAAAAAGGGCACTGTTTCAGATGCAGTGTGCATAATATGGATTTGCAAAGTAGTTGTAGTAGCACTAATAGGGCTGTTGACTCTATGCACTGTTACTCTGCACAAGAAAACATACGAGTAGTACGCATGCGCTTTGTCTGCCAACCATCACATGATTACAACTGAGCCAATGGTTCTTCTCTCTCTCGTCCGCTGTGGGATTGTGGATAATCGTCTCCCATGTTCAGTGTTGGTGCGCGTCAACATTTGTGCGCGCATGTACTGTTTATCACGTTGTGTACGTGCGTAAAGGAAAAGCAAGTGTCATTAAAGAGGTTCCTTGAAAAAGAACCAATTTCCAGAATCTCTCTCTGTCACAGAGCAGTCAGTAGAGAGTTAAAGACGTTAACGAGTTAAAGACATTTCCCGACAGAGCAATGTGTGCGTGTGTGCTTCTGCCGGGAAACTTCTTTAACAAGGAAACTAATGACACTCGCATGTGCGCACACACACACACTAACAGAAACACTGCTCTGTCAGGATTCTTTTCAAAGGTAAAGTGCAGGTTAATTTGTTTTATTTTTACTTTACACTTTGTATTAATTATTTTTATATGAATATTTTTGGGTTGTACACACAATTTTTATAGACATAATTACAATGGCAAAACTACTTAATACTTGAAGTGAAATTATGCCTTTCAATGATAAAAACAAAACCACAACGATCTCATACTGAGGTGCTACCTGTAAATGAATGTGCATATGTTTGTGCTTGTGTCCAGACTTGAGGATTCTGATCAGGGACCATATGCAGTGATTTTAGCCCCCACACGTGAGTTGGCCCAGCAGATTGAAGAAGAGACCATTAAGTTTGGCAAACCACTGGGCATTCGGACAGTAGCTGTGATTGGTGGAATCTCCAGAGAGGACCAAGGTTTCAGACTTAGGATGGGTTGTGAGGTCAGCAAGTATCACATTTTTCTTACCTTATATTTCACTGCTGCCAAAATAAATAAAGTGGGCAGTTTGACAAAAAAATCAATAATAATAATCATGATTCTGGCAAGGCATTTGTATACACTTTGTATATATAGATACATATATAGTTTTACTATCACCACAGCACAGTAGCCTGTGTGATTTACTGTTTCGTGTTTCTATTTTTTAATATGAAAAAATATTAAAAAGAAAAAAATATATATGAATTAATTTTTTAAATTATTTCTATGAAAATAAATGAGCATTTTACAATTTTATGTTTTTTCATACATCAAATCAAATATCAAATCTGCTTTTATTAATTTTGTAATTATTTAAAAGAAAAGAAGATATCACAAATCAGTGAAACAAAAGCGCATTAATGACCCGCTCTTGTTTCTTATGACCAGCCATTTGATTTGAGTCAGTAAATGTGAATTATGCATATAAAACAGCCATGAAGGTTAGTTAACTTTCTTAATTATTTTATGTTTCATAAAATATCAATATTATAGGTCTTCACAATTTGTCAGATAACATTATATAGTAAAATTAATAATAATAATAATAATAATAATAATGTAATTTGTAGGTTGTACTTTTTTAGGAATTTGAAAAGTGCTTTATAGACAATTATTAAAGAAAGACATTTTATTCAGCAAATAAACTGTATTCAGGGCTAAACAAGACAGATTAGTCTTTGGTAAATGCACCTACAGTAGATCATCAATAGGTCATCAGGGAGGATTTCAAACATTTGGAACCATAACAAGGAAATGCAGCTCTTTGAGATTCTAGACTTTGAAGAGATGGCAGACAGCAAAATTACACTCTAAAAGAAATATCTGTTTAATTTTCTGTCATACTATGCATTATTTCCCTTTTTTTATTTTAGTTTGCCCATGTTAAAAAAAAATCAACAGGAAAAACTCCATGTTTAAGAGCCTCTCCATAAACCGTGAGTGGCTGCCCGAGGTTCACCGACTCCCTGTAGGGTGCTATATGTCCACTGTCCACTTCAATAACACGCGTACAATTCCACATGTATGCACTTTTCAGTAAATCATTCTGGAATATTAAGACTAGCCTATCTGGCACAACAACCATACAAAGTATAATGTGAACATTAACTGATGTTCTTGAACTGTATCTGCATGCTATTGTGCTGCTGCCACATGGTTGGCTTGTTGGATAATTGCATAAATGTCCATATGTGCAAGGTTTTCATCTAAAGTGGACAATGTTCAACTAACCCTCAAACAGACTGTGTGCTCTTTATTCATTTTAAGATTCAAAAGTTATACCAGGCTTCGCTATATATTACCTAGAGGATGCATATAGAAAAGAAAATAGCAGTTAGCCTAAAACACAACCTTGTGAAACATCAAACATCACTTTACTTGCACCATAATTAGTTACTATTTACATCTCCAAACTGATAATGATCAGTCAAATAGAACCTGAGCCATGACAGGGAGAGCGCCTTAACTTCTACAACATTTATAATCTATTAAGAAGACTAGTATGATCAGTGGTGTCAAAAGTTGCACTAAGGTCAAGCAGCACAAGAAAGGAGACACAACCCTGATGAAATGTCAGTAGTAGGTCATTTACCACTTTATCAAATATTGTCTGTGTTAGGCGAGGCCTAAATCCTGACTAATATGTTTCATTAATGTCCTTCCTATGTAGGTATGAATATAAATGCTGTGCTTCACATATGCAGACACATAGAAATGTAAAGTAAGCATAAAAGAAACTGAGTTTAGACTGAAATGGAGACTCTTTCAACATATTAACAGTTTGAAGAATAACTTCACATTTATAATGCGTTTGTTTATTATTATTATTATTATTATTATTATTATTTATACATTGGAAGGACTTATTGCTTATTTCCATGACATAAACTACAGCAGTTTTTAGGGCATTAGCTTTTGTTTGAGGTTTCTTTTGTTAGAGTATCACTGTAACTAATTTATAGATACTCTATTTGAACCACATCAAGTGCATAAAACTGTGATAGTAAAGAAAAAAAAGAGCAAAAAGATTACCTATCAACCAATGAATGGGGTATCCTTAAATGTGGTATTTAATGGGGCATCCTTAAATGTATAAGGATACTATCCTTAAATGTATAAGGAGATAGAAAATGTAAGTCACTCTGGATAAGGACAACTGCCAAATGCCATAATGTAAATATAAATATTTTATAGTTATTAATATTTATTGTTCTCGTCATCAGATAGTGATAGCCACACCTGGTCGTTTGATTGACGTTTTGGAGAATCGCTACCTGGTACTCAGCAGATGCACATACGTGGTACTGGATGAAGCTGACAGGATGATTGACATGGGTTTTGAACCTGATGTCCAGAAGATTCTGGAATACATACCTGTGACCAATCAAAAACCAGACACTGATGAAGCTGAGGATCCAGAGAAGATGACGTTAAACTTTGAATCTGGGAAACACAAATACAGACAGGTCAGAAGTACAGAAGCAAAGTAGAAGCCCTTACATTTGTGTGCTCTAAATACTTTGTTTTACAAATAAGCATTGTTGTTAATTCTATGTTTTTCCTATAGATTTTTCTAAATTTACCGTGTCTCTCTTTTATTTAACTTTTTAGACAGTCATGTTTACAGCCACTATGCCTCCTGCTGTCGAGCGATTGGCCAGAAGTTACCTGAGGCGCCCTGCTGTGGTATATATTGGTTCTGCAGGTAAACCACATGAAAGAGTGGAACAGAAGGTTATTCTGATGTCAGAAGCAGAGAAGAGGTAAGAACATTCAGTAGTGAGTACCTGCAAGTTGTCATACTCCCAATAATATGTTTCCAAAACTTATTACTTGTGTTTTTTTTTTTGAAACAGGAAAAAGCTTTTGGAAGTCCTTTCATGCGGCTTTGAGCCTCCCATCATTATTTTTGTTAACCAGAAGAAAGGGTGCGACGTATTGGCCAAGTCTCTGGAGAAAATGGGGGTAATGCGAATGCACATCTCCACTATCGCCATTAGGAATAATAATGCCCATTCAGCATTTTCCTTTTGTAATTTTGCCTGTGTAGTGTATTTATTTACATATTGCATGTATCTTATATACATCACACGTTATGATTTCACTTATCATGATGCTTCTGTTCTGTGGTGTTAAGCCATAAGATTTTTTTTTTCTGGAGAGTGGAGACATTTCCTTCCTCAGACAATATGATACCTGTCCCTTCTTCATCTTTATGAGAGATGATTTTCTTTTCAATGTTTTGTCCACAGTGCCAAAACAACCTTAACTGGTTTGTCAACCATGAAATTAATGTGCGTCGTTGAACTCCTTAGTGTTGCCTGACTTGAACTCTATAGGTTACTGTAGAGCTCTATTGGGTATTGTCAAGATGAGGATGAAAAACTATTGATACGCTAATTAATGCTAAAGGTGCCCTGACCAAGTATTAAGTGCATAAATTAACATGATTTTCAGAAGATCGATCTTAAGAAATATTTGGATATTTTGATATAAAGGATTTTTGACTATCATTAGCTGTAAGCCATAATCATGAATAGAAAGAGAGTTTTATTTATTAAATTACCAAAGAAAATTTATTTTTTTCACAATATTCTAATATTTCAATACACATATTTCCAGAATAACCATTTCTGTGTATTTGTATTTGTGGTTGTAACATGACAAAATCTGGAAAAGATCAAGGGGTATGAATACTTTAGCAAGGAACTGTTTAAACATGACGAGGTACCACAATGTTCTGTGGGAGTCTTAATGTCTAGCATGCAATAGTTCGAATATGAACAGGCAAGTAGAGGGAGCAAGAAGCTGCTTGATACAGTGGAACCTTGGATTGCGAGTAACTTGGTCTGCGAGCATTTTGCAAGACGAGCTAAATTTTTAAATAAATTTTAACTTGATAAACAATGCAAAGTAGTGTGCATGTGATTCGTCTGCCGAGCGTCACGTGATCACAACTGAGCCACCGGTTCTTCTCTCTCGCAAGTGTCATTAGAGAGGTTCCTTGTTAAAGCTCCAGTTTCCAAAGTCTCTGGCTCTGTTAGAGAGCAGCGATTCCATTAGTGTGTGCGCGCGCGAGAGAGTGTCATTACAGAGGTTCCTTGTTAAAGAAGGAAACACTGCTCTGTCAAGATTTTTTTCAAAGGTAAAGTGAAGGTTAATTTGTGTTAGTTTTACCTTTACCTTGTATTACTTATTTTTACATGCATATTTTTGGGTTGAATCATAGGAGTTTCCATTATTTCTTATGGGGAAATTTGCTTTGATATACGAGTGCTTTAAAGTACAAGCACGTTTCCAGAACAAATGCTCACAATCCAAGGTTCTGACTGAGAATAATCCACAAATAAAGTTTATTCCAGCAACTAATAATTGTGGCAATTTGTAGTTAGAGCACACACATTAACACTAATTCTTCTCCTCCCTTTAGCACTTGCCTTCATTGTCTTCATTATACAGTATAATCAACTGATATTCATTGCAGCACCAGTTTCAATGCACATTTCAATTCCACAGTGAAACAATATACCTTTATTGGAGCTCTTATCACACACGACAGTATAACTTAATTTGCAATGGCAGCTGTGACTACATTGAAGAATGGCGATACAACTAAACTCCCACCTTACCTCTTTTACTTTTTTTCCCCCTAGTACAATGCTTGTACTCTTCATGGTGGTAAAGGACAAGAGCAGAGAGAGTTTGCTCTGTCAAATTTGAAGGCTGGAGCCAAGGACATCCTGGTGGCCACAGATGTGGCAGGAAGAGGTATAGATATCCAGGATGTTTCCATGGTTATCAACTATGACATGGCCAAGAACATTGAAGGTGAGTTTTCTCCTCCTCCTCCTCTACTCTGTACCATCTTTATCTTAAATGCTGTCAAATAAACAATAATTATGGAATAGACAATATTCTTTTTCTTCTTCATTATAGATGGGCTTTTTTCCCACTGTAAAGTAGAACTGTGTTACTTTGCAATTGACAATGACACTAGAAAATTAATATGATGCAGAATATATAGACCGAAATCCGTGGACATTAAACGATTACACCATATGTAGGCTTTCCTTAGACTGTTGCCACAACTTTGTAAGCACACAGTAGACTAGAATATCTTTGTATACTGTCGCATTAAGATGTTTCTTCATGACAGTGCGCCTATTTACAACATAAGGTCTATAAACACATGGTTTGCCAAGGTTCATGTGGAAGAATTCAAATGGCCCAAGCCCAGACCTCAACCACACTGGAATGATTAGGGACACCGATTACTCAATCACACTGAGATGAATTTGGACACCAACCGTCTCAATTGACATCCATGCCCATGCCTGTGGTTTTGGTGTGGGCACATGAGGGTGTGTGTAAAATGTAGTGTAAAATGTCCTTGTAAGTAACTTTTGATTGGTTTTGTGTTATTAGATTATATCCATCGTATTGGTCGAACGGGTCGTGCTGGAAAGAGTGGGGTAGCCATGACCTTCTTGACCAAAGAGGATTCATCTGTGTTCTACGACCTGAAGCAGGCCATACTGGAGAGTCCTGTGTCTACATGTCCACCTGAGCTCGCCAACCACCCTGACGCCCAGCATAAGCCTGGCACCATTCTCACTAAGAAAAGGAGGGAAGAAACCATCTTTGCCTGAAATGTAAACATCATTCAAACATGACGGTCACACTCTACATTGTTGAATATCCCCCCCCCCCCCCTTTCCATCAGTATATTTTCTCTCATCATATGTAATACAGTTGGTCTTTGTCTTATTATTCTGATGGCTTTTTCATTTTTTTCCATTTAATACTCTGTAAATTTTTTATGGAAAGCCATCTAGAATACTGTACTCATGCTGTTATTTGGCAGAATGCATTCACATGCACCACTGATATGAACAATAGTAAAGGATATGTTTTTTTCTTTATATTGTTTGAAATGATTACTTATTTAAAATAGTGTAAAAAAAAAAAATGTTTCAGGCCAGAGTGCTTTTGAAAATATGAAAAAAATTTAAAATATTTTCCCATTAGTCAGTGGATGTGATATAGTTCTTAGTGAATGTTTAATTTTTATGAACTGGAAATAAAGCCTATTTGGCTGATGTTATTCGTTTTCTTTGCCATAACTCGTATATTTAGTCAATTAATAATAAAATTGTTGACCGACATAAACAAGCTACAAAATAAATAAACCACAGCAATGCACATAAGGCAAAAAGTACTCAAGCACCATGATTACAGGACGTTTACCCAACATTTTATTTTATTTTTAAATATCCCTATCATCCAGAGATCGCGAGTTCAATTCCCAGGTGATGCTGTAATCTCTCGCAGCTGGAGGTCTAGGGAGAACTGATTGGCCGAGCTTTCTCAGAGGGGAGGGATGAGAGGTACTTAGTGCTCCCACATTAATTACGGCTCTATAGCCAATCAGGGGCGTCTGTGAGCTCACGCAAGCGGAAGTAGCGGATAGCGCTGTCCTCTGAGTGTGTTACGCCACCCCCAACGGTGCGTGAGCGAGAAGTTCGAAAAGATGCGGTCGGCTGATGTCACGTGGTTCGGAGGAAACGTTATAGTCTTCGACCCTCCCGACTGAGTAGTAGCTTAATGTTGGAGCCCCCTAGTGACGGGGAGGAATTAGATACAACTAAATTAGGGATAAAATCGGGGGTCCACAGGATATTGGCAGAATAGCCCACCATTTGCAGCTACAACACCTTCAACTCTTCCGGGAATATTTTTCAAAAGATTTAGGAGTATGTTTATGTGAATTTTGGACCATTCTTCCAGAAGTGCATTTGTGAGGTCAGACCCTGATGTTGGATGAGAAGGCCTGGTTTGCAGTCTCCGCTCCAATTCATTTTAAAGGTGTTCTATCTGGTTAAGGTCAGGACGCTGTGCAGGCCAGTCAAGTTCTTCCACACCAAACTCGCTCATCCATGTTTTTATGGACATTGCTTTGAGCACTGGTGCTCAGTCATGCTGGACCAGAAAGGGCCATCCTGAAACTGTACCACAAAGTTGGGAGTGTAAAATTGTCCAAAATGTCTTGGTATGCTGAAGCATTAACCTTTCACTGGAATTAGGGAACCAAGCCCAAGTCCTAAAAAACAACCCCACATCATAATCCCCTTCCAACAAACTTCATATTTGGCACGATAAAGTCAGACAAGTACTGTTCTGACAAGTACTGGAGAGTGTTTGCAATACTCCACAGTCCATTCTTTATGTTCCCTAGAAAAAAAAGCAAGCTTTCACTATGATGGTTCATCACCATGCTGCTAGTTTTTAAAAATTCGTTTTACATTTTGTTGCTTGATGCAGTACAATTATTTGACCCTTCCGAAATAGAGTAAAATATTTGCATATGTCTTCTGACATGGATCTTTAAGGACTCACATCATCAGTTAGAGTTAAATTACTTGTCAGCTGAATCTTGTTGCCACTTGTTGCCAATCTTCTTGTACTCTGTATAATGACAATAAAAACATGTATTTTTCCTCTAACCGTATTAATCACTGCAGTAATTATCCAATGCAATGTTCTTGCCTATTTGCTGAGTTAAATCAGTCGGTAATATCTTTTGGCTTGGCAGTCCGTACTTATTTTTTTTTAATACAAAATGTGTCCACTAGATGTCAGTACTATTAGCTCGTAAATAAAGCTACACGAAATGTACAGGTTGGTGAAACGTATTAGCTGACAAGCCTCGACATCTTAATGAAACTCATTACCACCAATAGTCATTCAGGCACGTAGATGTATGTGTGTATAAAATCACTTTTCATCACTTTTCGTCTTTATGTGCTCTGACACACACTTTCGTGGAGGTAACCATGTTTTCCCACTTTCTCAGTCGAACGTCCCGAGGTGGGAAATTACGTTATTTACAACTTGCAAATTACCACTTACAATACACCACAAACTCGGATATAAGCACCAAGCAAACAACTATTTAATTCCAATTTCTCTAAACAGCGACGAAGATTGTTTATGAGGATGCATTTTATCTACGACTTTAGGAAGATAAGTTCGCAGAAACGCTATGTGAACTAGTTTCCGAGTTATTAAGAATGCGCTACTGATACGGACAGAACGCATGCGCACAACACTTTCGCAGGCAACTAATGAGACTTCCTACTGCGCCACCTAGCGGTAAACGAAATCGTAATTCGGCCTAGTTTGCAATAACAACTGTTATCTGCTATGAAGACCTTTTGACATATTAAAGTGATTTACCTGTACATATTTGTCTGTAGCCAATATATTTGAAATCGTATAGATATAGTAAACGTCATCACATTTTCAAAATGAATATTCGCAATGCACGGGTAAGTTACAGCTTTGTGTTTTAGTATAGCGCTAGGCGGTCACGTTATAGCGAGTTAAACCGGTTGTTGCTACCAGTGTTCATTAAATCAGCTTACAAACTATCAGTGTTCAGATCGATTCATATTGCTTTGATTGGACAGAACGTTATGTGCTGATATATCTTCAAATAACATTTGTGTTTGCAAAAAAAACCTTGTGATTGTATAACTTGCTAAAGCTAACTTAGCATTAGCTGTGGGGGAAAGCATGCACTCGGGATTATGCAGTCTATCAGTGAGTATCCACGCGTGTCTCCATGTATGTCTCAGTTTTGTGCTATGTTTTGTTTATAGCCGGAGGATTTGATGAATATGCAGCACTGCAACCTGCTATGTCTTCCGGAAAACTACCAGATGAAATACTACTTCTACCATGGACTGTCGTGGCCTCAGGTCTGCAGTAAACCCAACAGTATGAATGGATCAGTTCATATATGGTTGTGCTTGTGGTTCACCCAAATTTTGTATTTTAGCTTTCCTATATAGCTGAAGATGAAAATGGAAAAATAGTGGGATATGTACTGGCCAAAATGTAAGTTCAAATATATATTTTTAATTATTATTATTGACATTTGAGATGAAGTTTAAAGTTACTATATACACACATTAGTGCTGTCAATCAATTAAAAATAATCTAGTTAATCACAGTCATAGACTGTTATTAGTCACATATTTAAAATACTCAGATTTTCCTTTATTATAAACATGCAACATTGAAATTAAGAAATGCATTTGACAAACTAGTTAGATGAAACAGATCAAGTGGTTTTATAATATCTCAAAATGTCAAAATAATGTTCAATTATAATCTCTCGAATGGTAAACTCATTGAGGCAGCAATCATATTATGAGCCCCGTCTGCTCCTATAGTGGTGACCATGTATGTCAGCTTCTTTTCAACTTGTCTGGCTACATGTCTTTCTTCTGTTTTTAACATGCCTAGAGTGAATGAGCACATTGGCATTTTTCATAGATTAGATATGCTGTTACACCGAGGTAGTTGTGGTTACTTACTGATGTCCAGTAGCTTCTGCCAACTGGCTCACTTTAATCATTTTTTAGTGTTTTACATTTAATGTATTCTTGTAAAAGTAATTCCTCTTAAAGGTAGCTCAAACACGACTTTGGTTTTATCCAAACTTCCATCTAGAAGCTTTTTATAATTAAATTTGCCGTTCAGTACACCTGGTAATGTTTCCTCAGGCGTCTTATTATCTGTGTTAAACGTGCCATTGCATAAAATATCACAAACAGTCGAATAACCATGCTGCAATTATGGGATGACATTAGGGTCAAACTTGGTCAAATGCATAAATTAGTGTAAAAACATGGTAAAATTTCTAGATCAATCACATGCATTAACATGTTAATATTGAAAGCCCTAATAATGATGGTCTTTTTTTTCGCAGGGAGGAGGATCCAGATGATGTGCCCCATGGACATATTACATCATTAGTAAGTAAAAGCAGTTGTCCCACCATCAGTCGTCTTAGAACTAAAATCTCTTTTATATTAATGTATATGTATTAATGTCTTGATGTGTTCTCATTCTCGTATAGGCAGTTAAGCGCTCCCATAGAAGACTTGGTCTGGCTCAGAAGTTAATGGACCAGGCCAGTCGAGCCATGATTGAGAACTTTAATGCCAAATATGTATCTCTTCATGTTAGAAAGAGGTATGGCTTCCACAGCTCATTGTTTATTATATATATAAAAGTACAAAAATACATAATGCGTGTACACCAATAAAACCATCAGCATTAATAGGGTTCCCCTTACAGCCTATGGTGGCTATTGCCCCTTGTGGTGTGGCACCTGGGCTGTGCTCTGGTGTCTGGCAGCCGATCCTTATGTGTTGGGTGGGATACTCAGTGGTTTGGACTTGATCAAATTGGGATCTGTGGAGTTTGGAGGTTGGGTGGTTGACCTTGGGCTCCTTGCCTGCTGGGCCCCGTTTGCGGTGGGTTGTGGTACAGATCTTCTGGTGCCTTTCTGTAATGGCCAGCATAATTATTTTTGGTGATTTATGCAGCATTGGCTTTTCTGTGGGATCAGATAGAAAAGCCCTGTGGGCATGGGTGAGCCTTCGGTGGCCATGATCTTCTCATGTTTGCTGGCGTATAGTTGATCATTGGTCAGTTCATCAGGAGATGGTGTTAATGTTATGGCTGATGGGTACATGTGCACATGTCTATACAAACACATAACACAAACCCATTAGACACAACATATTTCCCACCCTACTAATATTGAGTTAGCTGTTTAGAAAATGTAAAGAAATATGTGTAAATTACTTGTATGTCAGGCCAGTCTGAAGGACAGAAGTGGTTGGGATTGCTGGCAGCTCAGGTGTGCCATATATAGCTTGACAGTAGAGATGTTCCGAAACCATTTTTCCCCTCCCGATACCGATTCTGGTACTTGGGCTCAGGGTATCGGCCGATACCGAGTACTGATCCGGTACCTGGGTGTGTATCTGTAGATACTACTAGCCCTGTGTAACGGGTTCGATCCTAAGTGCACGGGCGACACCATGAAACACTGACACAAGGCGAGTTCTTACAGGAAAAAGGGTAACTTATTTAGAAAAATGGGGAAGGAAAGGGTTAAAGGCTCTCTGCGGCCTTTTCCACTTCGGCGGCAGGGATGTGAAGGCGGGCTCGACGCGGAAGTGAAGGTGCCGCGGGAGCTCGCGCAGCTCGTTCACGTGCTGTCCTCTCGCGGAGATCAACGGGCGGCATTTCCCCCTTTTTAAAGTCTCTGGGGCGCATCACATCGCCCCGCTCTTGTGCCACTGTCTCTCATAAAA
>JAQMYK010000015.1:17039504-17051442 GCA_030014345.1 Clarias buthupogon
TTTTGTCGTGTCCAATTCCTCCCAGTCACTAGGGGCTCCCACATTAAGCTCATACCGCCACTCAGTAGGGAGGGCCGCAGACTGCCCACGTATTTCCTCCGACCCACGTGACATCACTGACCCTTTTTTTTCTAACTGCTTGCTCATGCACCATTGGGGGCGGCGTAACACACTCGGAGGAACAGCGCTATCCGCTCCCTCTGCTTACGCGAGCTCACAGACTCCCCTGATTGACTTGTAGAGCCGTCGTTAATGTGGGAGCGCGAAGTACCTCTCATCCCTCCCCCCCCCCAAGAGAGCTCAGCCAATCAGCTCTCTCTATGCTTCCGGCTGTGAGAGGCAACAGCATCACCCGGGGTTCGAACCAGCGATCCCCGGATGATAGGGCGAGCACTTTACAACTGAGAACAGGCCTAGTTAATCAGATAAATGATTGATAAATATTATATCTCTCAAATGTAAAGTGCCTACTGTTATTGAAACTATCACAGATCAGCACTTTGATATCCTGTGTTTAACAGAAACCTGGATTAAACACATAAATGAATTAAACACATCCACTTTAAAACAGACAGTTCGAAAATTTTAACTTAAATGGTGTCTAACTAAATTGTTAATATTTTAAATAGTATGAAAGGAAAGCATCTAGATCAACATATCTCTCCACTCTTATAGAAAATAAGAAAAATTATTTTAGATTCTTATTTAATACTGTAGCAAAATTAACCATGAATATGTCCACTACAGAAATCTCCAAATCGGTTACATGCAGTAAACCTATTCAGTAACAAAATTGTAAAAAAAAAAGTTGCAAAATCAACTTGTGTACTAGATCCTACAGTATACCGACATATTTTCCCAAACAAATAGTACCAGCAATATCAGAACCCCTGTTAAAAACTGTTAACTCTTCATTCAGCAGTAGATATGTTCCTTTTAAATAAGGAGTTATTAATTCACTAATTAAAAAAAAAAACAGACCATGACCCCTGTCTGCTGCCCAACTACACTCCGATATCAAACCTCCTTTATAAGGGGATCTCTAAGATTCTAGAAAACGTAGTAGTGCAGCAGGTATGTTCATATCTACATAAGAATAACACACAAAATGTATCAGTCAGGATTTAGGCCTCGTCACAGCACAGAGACGGCGCTGGTTAAAGTAGTAAATTACCTCCTACTGGCCTCTGATCAGGATTACCTCTCTTTGCTTGTGTTACTTGACCTTGTGCAGCTTTTGACACTATTGATCATAGTATTCTCCTTCATAGAAAATACAGTAGAAATTATGGAAATAGTCCTCTCCTGGCTCAAGTCCTATTTGGCTGATCGTTATCAGTTTGTAGATTTAAGTGGTGACCATTCTGCATGTTCTCAAGCTAAGTTTGGTGTTGCAGAGGGTTCGGTTTAGGGCCTACTGCTATGTTGCTACAACTTGACCCAGAGCAATTGGTCTTAGGGCTTCTGTGGCTCCAACAACATAACCCATAAATCGATTGGTCAATTTTTTTATTTCAGTCTGGGGCGCAAAATGATCTCAGAGTTGCTTTAAAGGTATTTTAAAATCCACCATTAATGGATTATCAGACGTAGGCAATGATAATGTCTTTTCCCAACAAGCTACTCTTGATAAAAAGCTGCATCCATGTGCATAATTTTCACATCATTTAATGATGGCAGAAAGGAATATGACATCGAGGATCGTGAGTGTTTTAGCCATACAAGTCTTGGAAGAGTGGACATGGATGTCTGCATGGTAGCATGTTCAATGTGCACCCAGAAAAAAGAACCCTGGTTTTCCTATTCCTACCCCAAATTTAATGCACCATTGTTTCACACTCTGACAATCCCTGTTCATTCCCAGAGGTTAATGACACAAGGATCACTGCAGTAGTACTAGATCTCTAAAACAAACAGAAGTAGAATAGAAGTAAAACAGCTATATTCCCCATTGGCTTTACAGACCACCTAATGTCGACCTATCACGTCTGTCACAAAAAATAACACATCCCACTAGCATTTTAATAAAAAATGCTTTAGGATGTGTGGTTTTATGAAAGTTAAAGGCTTTTAAAATAAAGAGCACTATTAACGTGCTTGAGACAGAAAGAGTCCGAATAGAAAGCTACATGATTAGTATGAATGACCCATCTGGGTCCAGACCCGGATCACAGTACGCCTATTAGTGACCCCTACTTTATGGAGTCAGATGACTTAAGGTCATACTAATCATTAATATAATCATCACAATATATTGAATGTGGGTTCTGGTAGGGGAGGCTGTTATATCTGAAAAAGGCTTTATAAGAGTTGGTAGCTATTTAGAACAATATTTTACATTATTTAACACACACCTATCATACTTGACTCTGACATTTTACACAAAACTTTACATACGTTGTCATGGTTATGTCCGCCCAAGAGTAATTAACAAGGAACATATGCGTTAGTTCCAAGAACAGTTGATGGGTTTTGGCAAGCTATCCATAGATGCTTTTCTGAACCCAAGCAGAGCCCCAACGTCATTGGCAACACAGTAACATTCCCACTGTGTTGGTGTCGTAGCTATTTATAACCAGTGACAGTTGTCCGATAACCAGCCTGTCTGATCAGTGGAAACACACATAATGACACTGCTAGTGTTCTAACTGGAAAAAATACACCAGATGCCACAGGGTTATATTAGTGTGGTATAAGCAAATTTCCCCTATATGTAGGTTATTTATATATAGAGTTATTTATAATAATTATTTTAGTTTTATATTATTATTTGTTTGTGTAAGACTCGGTTTGTTGACTGTTTACGTTTTAGGGCCAAGCACTATGACATCAGCCCTATTACATCATAGAGTGTAAAGGGACCTCTTGTTCTTTTAAGGATTTTATATATATATATATATATATATATTTTTTTTTATTTTATTTTTTATTTTATTTTTTTTTTATTATTATTATTATTAATAATTAATTTATCCATTTATATATTATTTCAAACATTCAGGCCTTTTTGGAGGTCTTTTTTTTTGGTGCTTAAAAAGTCATGAAACTCAGCACACAGGATGGAAGCTCCTGTCATTAGGATGCCTGAGAGTCTGGGTCCTTCATAGGAGATTATGCTGCATAGCACATACACTTTTATGCTTGGGTGTGTGTGTCAACATCGACTCTCTCTCTCTCTCTCTCTCTCTCTCTCTCTCTCTCTCTCTCTCTCTCTTCCTTTCTCTCTTGCTGTCTCTATCGTGTGGCTTATGGTCCTGATCCTTTCTGATCTCTGGATCCATCCCGATTCCCTCTTCTGTTGTGTTCTTGCTTCATGGAGACTCACTCACTAGAAGGATGCTTCTAATTAATATTCACAAAAAGGAAGCTTTTAACTGCATTTACACCACCAGTTTTTCTGTGATGGCCTGTGACTGCAATCACTTGAACAGTTTTGGGACTTAATCTGCAACAAACAGTGACTGTCTGTAGCCAGGTTCATTAGTGAATAAGCTGTTAAGATTGGATGTTTTTCGGTAAATTGCACAAATGACATGACAGTTACCCCAAGCAGGCCTTGTACATCTCTGCCCTCCTACACACGAATAACTGAAAGCAGACAGTGAGGGAGCAAGTAAGTTAAGAGGTCCCTTGGAGGATTACTAGGAGCTAGGTGGGCTGCATTGCTGCTGATGGTCTTAAAGATACATGAAACTGAGGATGGTTCCACCTAAAAACCATGACTCTCCTTGATCATTTACATAGTAAGCAAAACCTACATTTGCAAACTGGTTCTAGAAATCCAGTCCTCACAATTACATTCCTGTCGTCAGCTAAATGGCTTTTATCAACATTTTACAGAATTTCAGACATTTCATTTAAAATTTGTGAGAAATCTCCACAGATTTAAAATATGTGCATCTAAAAGCTCTTAATAGTTTTATATAATTTGGCAAGATGGTGGGGTGCTTAGACTCCAATAATTACTGCTAAGTATTTGTTTCCCTATTAACAATTTGTTTTGTTTTATCATTTCAATATTCAAGCCAAACTTCATTTACTATTTCAGACACTTAGAAGTTTAACCCTAGTGCAAATGTAACTACTACCTCCATTATTGTGGTGTGGTAAGCTTTATCTAGGCTCTTTGAAATGAATATGTAGCTCTTCTAATTTACGTCCTGATTTGAGACTTCTAAACTGCACTTATAACTTTTGGAATTTTATTGAGAACTAAATCAAGTGGCGTTAGTTCTACTTTGGTTGCTGCCTTATTTGAGAAACTGGTTCCAGTCCCAAAAATTGGGTGAACGGTATAAGAACATGTACTGTACAGTACAACTTGAAATCAATAAGGATGTAGTATTGTCTCCATTGACATGTAACTTGGATGGGGTTTTTTGTTAGAAAAAAAGCCTGGTGAGGACTTGGTCCAAGCAAGATACAGGGAGAGCTTAATAAGGATATGTTAAGGAAATTGACCAGATAATGACATGACTGACACCTCTTTGAGACCTTATTAACATACTAAAAGCATGAAATAAAGCAAGATAGAATGGTGTTCTGGCTGAGTTGTCATTGGGATGTCGCTGCATTGTTGCTATGTTAATTAAGTTCTCACATAGACCTCTTCAAGCTTGTGTTATGACAATGGTAGGTCCACGCAACTTTTGCAAACTACTTCTAACAATATAATCTTCACAATCACATGACTGCCTTCAGCTAAATGGCTTTCATACAACAAATTTCATACATCTTCAGACATTTCATATGAAAATTTTAGCAATCCTAATTGACTTGAAAAAGTTTACCTATAAACTGTTTACTGTTTTATGTAATTTTGCAAAATAGTCCTTGGATCTCAATAATTGCTGCTAAGTATTTGTTTCAGTATAACCAACTAGTATTTTGTTTATCTTCTCAACTATTCAAGATAACCTTCACTTTAGGCACTTAAAATGTTATATCTGTGTTCCTTGAAATGTATAGGTGATACCTAATTTGAGAATGCTTAACTGCACTTACCGCTTTTAGGTAGGCCACATTGCTCTGTCTAATTTCACTGAGGAGTAGATCACGTGGTGTTAGGTCTACTTTTGGTGGCTGCCGTCTTCGAGGAACTGGTTTCAGTGCCTTTATCACATCTTTCAGGTTGGCCCTGTCATCCAGAGAGCCTTCGCTTGCTCTGTTTGTCTGCTTGGGAGTGCTTCGTAACTGAATATTAGCCCTCCCAACTCTTCTATCTTCTTTTTTATTTAAATCCAGGAGTGGGTCACATCGTTTAGGAATTTTCTTAAGCTTCACATCTTTTAACATATTGCTGGATTCTGAGTCTGAACTGGGTGGATATTGTCGAGTAGGGTGCTGCGTCTTATGCTGCTGATGAAATGGTGTTGATACAACAGCGGGTTCTGGAGAGCTTTGTGAAAGATGCTGAGAACTATGAGGAGTGCACAGAAGTTCCATTCCAGGAATATATCCTCCTAACATTTCCAGCAAACCAGGTGGCAAGTTCAGGTTGTTCTCATATACCTGCATGATCTGACTTTGCTCTTTTATTTGTTGAAGCCTTTGCTCTTCCTTTCTTTTTCGTCGCTGCTGGTCAAGGTTCCTAGTGAGCAAGTTGGTAACCACCATCCGAGGCCCAGGAAGCTCAAAATGGTAGCCAATCTTAAGCAGTGTGTTGTTGGCTTTCAGGAGACGTGCCACTTCCATCTCTGCATGATGGCCCAACATATGCCTTTGATTATGGAACCGAAGTTCTGTCAAAGTCTCATTGAACTGTAGACAGCGCATAATGGCAATTATACCTTTTCCTGTAATGAAGTTGGATTCAATGTTCAATGTTGTGATACTTCTGTTCTCTCGCAGCATGTTGGCTAATGAAAACGCCACATTTTCATCTGCACCTGTGTTTGCAATGCTGAAGGTTCTCACATGTTTGTTCTTCTTCAGTGCGTCAATGTAGTCTAAGAGCATTTCTTTAGGAATATTTTCAATATTGTTTAGGTTAATCTCAGTGACAGAGGAGTTATGATTGCGGATTTTGTCCAGAGTGCTTTCCAGATTTGTATCATTCCCAGATGGCCTTGCAGTTTTTTTAATCAAACCATCACCAAGTGCAAGTTTTGGGATTTTCAACTTCGCTATGACTCTCTCTTCTTTGTTAGGAACCCAGTTCTCATATGCTGAGGAAAGAGGTTTAAGCTGAATCTGATCAGGTTGCTTCCTTTCAGTTATTGATGATTCATCCTCATTTAATTCAGCTCTGTGAGATTCCCTCTCTTGCTGTGAATCAGAGAAATCTGGAGCTGGCTGAAAGTTGGCATCATTAATAATGCAACTTTCTTGAGGTTCTGTTTTTATTGGCCAATCCTTTTGATCATTTTCACCAACTTTTACATCCTCCACTTTGTCATTTACCTCTTCAATCCCTTCGCCAATTACTCCTTCAAGTTCCCGTATCTCAGCATCTTCTACCATCTCCTCATTCACATATTCTACTTCAATATTTGTATCTTCTTTTACTGAATTCTTCAGCTCTTCCTCCCTTTTTTTCTGATGGGGAAAAAGTATTTAAAACCATTATGTGTTTAGTCATGCATGGTATAATGTATTAATAGTATCGATCAAAGTTACAATATTAAATATATTAAAATAAAGAATATAGAATTCTTTACTAAAAAGTCACCATTTCAGAAAGACTAAATTATTGGGATCCTTCAAGCTAAGACAACACTAAAGGAGATTTGGAACAGGTTGAAGAACCGTTCAACACATTATCAACAGCTGGAAGTGACCCTGGATAGTGATTCCAGAGTGATGGGTGCATTAGGGTAAGAAGGGTGATGCATAGTGGCCACTGCATAATTATTCATGCTCATATTTAGTGCAATATCTCTCTCTCGCGTGTGCTCAAACTTGGTTTTTGCGAGCTGAATCTGTCTAACATGCACACTCTCAAACTCATTTTTGTGCGCTGAAACTCACTTTTGCGCGTTCAAGCTCATTTATGTGTTTGAACTCTGTCTCTTCCATGCGCTCAATACCATAAAGCTACACTTGCTACAGCAGCGTTAGATCTCTTTCACTATTCCAGCAAACCAAAGACTAGAGTAGGTGCAATACCAGCCAATCAGAAACTGGAGGCGGGCTCCGTTGTTTTCCGCTTTTAGTTTGAATTCACGGCTGGAAGCTCACTCACTCAAGCCTGGGTAAAAAGAATTTGAGGATTGTGTCAGGAAGGGCATCAGGTGTAAAATTTGTGCAAAGTTGTGTGTGGATTGGGTAGTCTGTTAACACCTTTACCACAAAGTGTACTTTTTTTGAATTTGGCCAGAAGCAGGCTACTATTGCAATAAGAATATATTCATGGTATATTACTTGTGTATTTGTAACACAATAAAAATTGCTGTAATGTACTTATAATACAATAAATATAAACTTTAATTTAATTAATTACTGTGTCAGGTATGTACATTAGTACATAAACAGCCATATACTTTAAGTGTACTAAGTAGATTTAAAGTTGTTCCATTTTGGCACACAAAAGTATACTTAATACACGTAAAACTGTGCTATTGTAAAATTTTAATACAATTCAAATGTACTTAGTACAGAATGAGTTGTTTTCACAATAGCAAACTTTAAGTATACTAATCAATAATCTGGAGCAAGTACACTTAAGTATGCTTTGGCATGCTAGGATTTAATATATTTAGCATACTTTTTTTCATTTGGGAAGATAAGATAACATAGGATATACCTTTATTCGTGTCACAGTGGGGAAATTTCTTAAGGAGGCCGTAAGCCAAGACACACAGTGGCATAGTGGTTTTATTCCCACAATGGGTCTGTTTAGTTTGTACAGTATGTTCTCCCCAAGCTTGTTGAGTTTCCTCTGAGTACTCCGGTTTTCTCCAACAATCCAAAGACATGCAGCTTAAACTAACTGACATTCCCAAATTGCGCATAATGTTTGTGTGTGTGTGTGTGTGTGTTTGAGTCCCCTCTTGAGTTACTGTGCTGCTAAGATGCTGTTTACTTGCATGGTTACTCAATGCATGAGTTGTGAATCAATCAACACACCTTAAATTATACTATGATAATTTAGATAATCTATTTGTTTGTATTGGTTGTCTTGCCTACAAAAACATATATGAATTTTAACTGGAGTGTGCAGCTATTCTTTCTCTTAACATTTGAAACAAACAAAAAAATGTTTTGCTTCTACATTCTTATTTCTATAATAGAAATAATATTAAATAAAATATAAAAATAGTATAACAAAATTAAAATAATGAAAAACCTTTACATAATGTCCAAACCTATAATTTTTGAGAAAGGTGCTGTCTTACCTGGCTGGGGAGCAGGGTTGTAGGGATTCTTTCTTCTTCCAGCAAACGTTTAGATTGTTTCTCCCAGTACAGGTAGTCCACTAGTGATCTATGGTCAAATGAGCCTGTTGGGGGTTTATCAGTCTGATCTTTCTGTCGCATTCCTACAGGCACTCTCTCATCAGGAACAATTACTTCCATCTCGTTCTGGAGCTGTTTCAGCTCTTCAGCAGAGAGACCTGCCAGAATCACATCATCATCAATGTCTTCCGAATCCTCAGATTTTCCTTCTTCGTCCCCTGTAATTATTAAAAAAGAAATAATAATAAAAAAAAGAACAATAGAAATAATAGGAAGAAATACAGTTACTGTAACTTGATCTATTCCACATTTGTGGTGTACATTTTGATAAAATAAACAAACATTTAAACCATTTAACAAACAATTTAAATATTACTAACCATAAAATATAAGATGTTAATCATCAAATAGCATAAATGTATTTGCTGTATAGCAAGTAAATACTACAGCCTGTTGTATAACCTGTGGAAAAATAGGCAGATAATTATGTGGAACAGTCTAAGGCACAGCAAAGATAGAAAACCTTGAGTCTCTTCTTCAGCAGATGCATTATTCTGTCTCATTCCCACTGGTATTGTCTTATCAGGGGCAATATCATCCATTTCATTCTGGAGCTGCTGGAGTTCTTCAGCTGAAAGACCTGCTAGAATTTTGTCTTCATCAATCTCTTCCATGTAGAAGTCCTGGTCACAGAATTTGGACATGTTCACACTGGAGTGGCTTCAGTTACGAAAGTACAAGCTCAACCAAAAGCAGAATTATAAGCTCCTGTGAAGTAAATGTCAGCCTGAACTTCAGCTGGGTGCGAGGATCTCTCAGTGCCTTATCCAGGTCTAAAAATATCACTGTTTCAAATGGGGTGGGTATTTCTGGTACATGAACATATTCTTTTTTCAGCAGCTTGAGTCAGCTGAATGGTTCAGTAGTACTTCAGTGTGGCAGGTGACTAAAGGGGGGGGAGAAAGATAGAAACAGGTGGAAACGCCAGTCAAATAGTTTCCATTGGTTGTGTTCTGAACCATAAACATTTTCTGTGCTGCCATCTTTCATATCAGTCAGGATTTGTTTTGTTACAATTCTGTACAAGTGTTCCTATGAGTCTGCCTTCTGTAATCTGTGGGCATTTATTTATGTTTTCAATAGTGTTTAGTGTGATCTCAGTGAAGATATCTCAGTGGTGGAATTTTTTCCTGGAATGGTATAATTCCCAGAAGGCCAAGTAAATTTGGGATCTTCAACTTGGATATGACTCTCTCTTCTTTCTCAGAAGCCCAGGTCCCATAGGCTAAGGAAAAAGGTTCACATTGAATCTAATCTTAATGCAATGTCAAAGTACTTGGGAGTTGGTCTTCTGTAGTGTCTCTTTGAACAGGGAAAAGAAATGATTGCATATGCATAATATATTTTGAGCATCGAAAGCTCTCCTTAGAATGCTTTGCTCTCTTTAAAAAATGTTTTATAAAACGTTTTTTTATATATATTTTTATATATTTATATATTGAGCTTTCGATTCTCTCTCTCTCTCTCTCTCTCTCTCTCTCTCTCTCTCTCTCTCTCTATCAGATCAGTGTTCTTGCCTGACTGGTCCAGAATCCAGTGCAATGCATTTCTGCTCACCACAACTATAAAGTGATTAAATGATTTACTATATCCTTTCTGGAAACATGAATAAATCTGACAATTTTGCTCTAACCACTCTCAGCACCAAGGCATCTCTACTCACAGAACCATCACTTTCTCACTGTTGTCCTCTGCACACCAATCTGTGTAGACTCGAATGATCGTTGTGCATGAAAATCTTCAGTATTCAAACATTTCAGTATTTCATCAGGCTGATGAGTTGTGCTAATTAGAATCTTCTTGTTTAGTTAATGAATGAAAAAAAATATGTGGCAGGAATTTAACTTTTTAAAGCCAATGTGTCCACCTCTGCACAAGTGAATTTCAAACATCCGTGGCAAATTTCTGTATATGATCTTCAGGAAGCAATCAAGCAGGCATAGACTGAGCAAGTGACACCAACATACTTCAGAATGTACAGTATCATTTTGACTCTGTGCCCAGCTGGATCCAACAGGTTTTAAAGCATACATGCTTCATACCAGATACTTAGTACTAAATACGAAATATTGATTGTTACATAGCAATTTAATTGCATAAAATAAAAAATCTTATCTTGATTGTTATTGTTTTAAAACATTTGAAAATGTAATTTGACTTTTGTCTCAATAATTTTGGCCATACACTTTTGGTATATATTAGCCATAACATTAAAACAATTGGTACTAAAACAACCTTGGTTTAGGGTTTCCCTTGTGCCAATGGGGAAGTGCTAGCCCACTGGGTGTAGCTCCACAAGGCCTCTGATCGAGCACCCATGGGATGAATAGGCACAGCCATTTTCAGGTCTCTCCAGAGATGCTCTATTGTTTTTAGGTCCAGAGTCTGGCTGGGCTGTACTCATGAAAATTAAAGAGCAGATCCTGGTAAAAATAAAAAAAGTTATTCAGCAAACATTTTAATGCTTAAAAACTTAAGATGAAGAAATGTTAGTGGTAGTGAGGAGGACTGGGGAGTTTCATAAGCAGAGGTGAAAATGGCAGAAAGATGAAGACAAAATATTTGCTCCCATATTTGCACCATAAAAAACCAACTATGTCACTTACATGGACACGCAAGCAATCACAGTAAAGAGCCAAGCATTGTTTCTCCAGTTATTTAATAATAGATATAACCAGCATGGTGAATAAGCTGAAAATAAATGAAAACAAATAAACGTGTGATTTGGGTAAAATAGGCCTGTTATTCCAGTGTAAAGGCTTATATCATAATTATTATATCACCGTAGTTATGCACAGGTAGTTATGCATTTTTCATTCCTGCACCTGATCCGACCCGATAAGAGACCTGACCCACTCTAATATTCACAAATCAAGCACTGCTCCGGCACCCATGCCCCGCAAATAAACTTAATGTATTTAGTACTAGTCTGATAAATACGATGCGCACTGACAGCAGACAGTGATAAACCAAGGGAGAACTTTACTCCTTGTCATCCACTTTCAAAAGGGGAGGAACTAATAAATATATAGCTGGTATATGATAAATAAAAATAAATATAGTTGCAAGCAACAATGAGCAGGACCAAGAACCTGTGCCATCGCCGCTCGGGCGCACCATGCAAGCCTGTGCATTTTGTGAGCATGTTAAGACCTCCAAAAATCCTTTCATCCTTTCTTTCAGGGAAAGCCTATGATGTCACTCAATGTGATGTCACTCATATTGAGCTTGTTAAGATTACCATTATGACAATGTCTTATACTTCTTGTTTAGTTAATGAACAATATAATTACACTACTCACAATAAGTTAGGGATAGTGTGAGAGATTTAGTGTCATACATATGGAGTTTGTTTCACTTCAGACATTTTTGGGATATGGAGTGGAAATTGTATTGGGGTGAGAGACACCTCATTTTGTGTTTTCCATGTAATGGTCTCATTGTGTACAGGTGTGCCTTATATTGGGGCCAATCCCAAAAGA
>JAQMYK010000015.1:17060875-17071695 GCA_030014345.1 Clarias buthupogon
GTGACGATACTGTTCTTGCAAGAACTATTCCAGAACAACTAATTTTATTGTCTAAAAATTACAAATGATCGCTGTGGTTGTAGTTATTGTTACTTAATTACTTAATGCCATATGTGTTATTTCATAGTTTTGAAAAACCTGGGACAGTGACGGTATATATATATATATATACACACACACACACACACACACACACAGGCTGGTGTTACCAGCAGTGTCACCTGCAAATCACCCCTACCCATCATACTTCCTCCTCCATGCTTTACAGTGTACATCCCCCCCTCCCCCCAAAAAAGTGCTTTATATATCGTTTCATTTTAGATTTTAACATCTTGACTCTTCTTCTCAAAACATGATTCCTATTTACCAGCCTTTTTTTAAACCATTGAATTTTTATTTGTAAAAATAAGACAAAATTATGAAATGTTAAATATTGTTTATTAGTTATTAAATTATATATTAAAGCATTAAATATGATCAACATCTTATTTATGTAATTTAAATAGTACTTAATTAAGTAATTAACATATGTTTGTTGAAACAGATCATAATTTTTATGATTAATTTTATTTGTGATTATTTGTAATCACATCAATAGCTCTGTGTGTGTGTGTGTGTGTGTGTGTGTGTGTGTGTGAGAGAGAGAGAGAGAGAGAGAGAGAGATCCATATGATTTTGGAAAATTTTCCTATTTTTGCCAATATACACCACCACAATGGACCAGTGAATTTGAAATGATTGAAATAAACCATGTGATTCAAGTGATTTAATTTAAGGGATTTAACAAAAATGCACAATATGTTTGCAATATAACAAAAAATATGCATAACAACAGAAATACATCACTTTTTTTTTTACAAAGTCCCTCCATTTTTACAGGGTCAAATGTAATTGGACAACTGACCAATAAAACAATTTCACGGCCAGAAGTGGCCTGCTTCTTTGTTATTTCATGACAAATTAAGGAGATAAATAGTGGCCATCATTAGGCTGAAAAAATAGAACAGACCTATTAGAGCCATTGCAGAAACATTGGGAGATTTATAAACAATTTGGTACATTCTTAAATGCACCAGAATGCACTGGAATGCACTTAGTAACACCAAAAGGCACGGAAGACACATAAAGTGGATGATTTTTACTTTGGTGAAGAAAAGTCAGTAACCCTCTGAAGAAAATAAGCATATAACTGTCTAAGCTCAAAATAAAGAGATGCCTTAGTAAATGTAAATACAAGAAGTTTACCTCAAGATGCAAACCCTTATTAACACTTCAGTTAGACTTTAAAAGTTTAAGTTGGACCAGAATGCTTGGGACAGAAGAATATGGAGAAGGAAAAGAAGGACTAATGTTCCAATGTATCCCACATCATCATCAAACATGGAGAAAATGTTACAGGATGAGCATGTATGGCTTCAAATGAAACTGAGTCACTGGTGTTTATTTAGGATGTGATTGCTGAAGGAGTAGAATGAACTCTGAATACATGTATATATTTATACTTTCTGGTCAGCATCAGTCAAATGCTATAAATCTGCTAGGACTGGTCTTCATACAACAGATGACCCAAAATGTATCATGAACGCACCATACATTTCAAAGAAATGTGTTTAAAGGCCATATCAGTCACCTGAACTTAACCCAGTTGAGCATGCTTCTTTATTTATTGAAGATAAAACTGAAAGATCTACAAACAAGCAGCAACTGCAGATGCTGTAGTAGAGCAAAGCACCTTAAGAGAAGAAAATCTGCATTGTGTGATGCTCATGCTGCAAAGTTTTTGCATTATCTTAATATATGAAAATTTTGCATCAACCCCTTAAATTAAAGCTATTTGTCTATACTTTAATCACATCTTGATTCCTTCATTTCAGATCTGATTCTGGTGGTGAACAGATGGCAAAAATATAAAAATTGTGTCCTTGTCCAAATACTTATGTACCTGACTGTATACATCCACATAAATGCATTTAGGCATCTTTCAGATGAAAAACACGAGATTCAAATGATGTCATCCCATTCCCTTCTATTAATTTAAAAAGATTTTTTGCATTTTATTTGAATTGAGGATCACAATAAGTTAAACAAAGAAAAACAAGAAAAATATCCCAGTCTTAGAGGCATTAAATGTATCACATAGCCAAAACTTTGTCACTTAAGTTGACATTTCCCATAATTTCCAAGCTTAGATCTCTGTGCCCAAGGTAGCACATATGAATGAAGCTTTGAGCAGGTCTCTAAGGGCAACATTTTTAAAGCTAAATTCATTGTAAGAGAATGCCCTTTATTCCATATTATGACAAAAATCATCTGTGCATTCTAGATTTACTGAAAAATGATAATTTAACAAAGAAAACCACTATTCAAAGCTTCACACCTGCACTGTCGAAATAAAAGCACTTCTTGTAATGTATACAAAGTATACTAGATAGTTTTTGGTATAATGTTCATTACTTTAGGTTGTCATTAATAAAGAAACATGTGCAGTATATCTCGCTCTGACAACATCTAACCAAGAGCAACCAAGCTGCAGGTTTCTCTTCTTGTGAAAACAAAACGTCAATTAAAATATCAAGTAGAAATGCAACTGGCACTCATCATAAAAAGCCACACAGTTGACTGCCCACAAACAAGGCAAATCTGAGAGTGTATGCTCATCCAAAAAAAAAGAAATAGGTAAATTAAATTCCCAATAAAGCTTAGCATCCAGCACTTAGTGACAATAATAATAATAATAATAATAATAATAATAATAATCAGTACTCATAGCAAGAACACACATTGAAACACTGAAAACATTCACAAATTGCTGTCATACATAAAAATAATTTTTTTTTTTTACTGTTTGTGCTCTTGAAGCTAGAGACAACAGAAAGGTGAAAATATCTAAATAGATGAATAATCATAGGTTTAATAAATAACCTATCAACCAAAATAAACAGACAAAATTCACCTAAAGCATGCGCCAGACCTAAGGTATTTTAAACACAAACCTTTTACGTTTTTAACAAACTAGACATCAATAATATAAAGAGAAAAACATTCTTAAAGAGGAATGGAAAGAAACAGAGAACAAGTAGAGATATTAAAAAGAAATATCACAAAAGATCAAAATGGTGTGATCCATGAGCCATACATTTTTAAGTCCAGATGTAACAAATACGTTTTGAGGAAGGAATGGCTCTCCCTGTCAAATTATAGAGGTTTCAAGATTTCAGAGGCTGAAGGTAAAATTCAATCCAAGAATGGAAAAAGTAAAATACAATAAGCTAGTGAGGGACAATTCAGAGAAAGTGACCAATAGCAGTAAAGACTTATACCTATTTTAGTTGGCTTCACATATTCAACAATTCCACAACCTTGGAGTCCTATATAGCTCACATGTGCATATACATTCAAACATTAACACACTTACAATCACCTCTCACTGAATATTATCTTAATAAATCAAGCCTTTCTCCTGACTAAGACATGGAATGCAAGTTATATGCAAATATTAAAGATAAAAAAGTAATAATACAATTAATTCAAAAATGAAACAAAAACCCTATCTCTCTTGCTCCCTTGAAAGACTTTCTTGAAGGAGAAACTAAAATTACAGCTGACATTCATTTCTGCATAGTGTTCTCTTTCTATCCATTGTCTTTTATAAACACACAATCATCAAATATACACATCTGATTTTTGCACATGATCTAAGAAAAAAATAATTGGCAAAGAAAGAAAAAAAAATAAAAACATACATTATAATCAGCAAACTCTGCACAAATATATAACAGTCTTGAGGAACTGTATATTTAAAGGTAAGAGCGGTTACCATAATTGTAAATTGGAATAAAAATGTAAACCACAAAAACAAGGAATTGACAGGACAGTCAATATTTAAAGTGCAAGTCTGTGGCAGTTTTTGTTTGTTTGTTTGCAAAAAAACAATGTGCTCAAAACTGCTGAAAGTCATTTGACATACCCAGATTTTATATAGTTAACACAGCAGCCAGTGGTAACTGAGTAAGGAGCCAGTCATAGCCTTTCTTTCTCCAGGCCCTCAGCAGGGTTTGATTGATTAACAGCAACATCCAAGACACTTTGATTCCCTCTGGTCAGAAATAAATTATACAAAACACCATGTCTCAACTCATCTGGTCCTTAGGATGAAAGAAGGAAGAAGATGAAGCTAGCACTGGCTCAGACACACATTGCAGGATAAAGAGAGGATTCTCTTCTCTTGTTTGGCTGTCAAATCTTCATCTCTAGGATTGGTGCGTGTGCATGTGGCCTCCATTACACACAGAGATCTGACTCTTACATTTTAGACTGACACACGTGTCAGAAGGTGCATCGGGATGGAACACACTCCTGGCACACAACTAGGAAATCCATGCAAATTCTTTATCACTTCCTGCTCTGGTCTCACCTTCTTGCACTGAATCACTCTCCTCCTTGGTATCATCTGTGACACCTTCATTGCGCTGTGCCATATCTGAGTCATCTGGCCATTTTGTACCTTCTCCATCCTCACCTGTTTCCTCCATTAGCTCTGCTTCAGGGATCATCTCTTCTTCACCATCATTGGGGAAACGGTGATTGCCAGGGTACAGAAGCTCTTCCTCCTCTCCATTGTGGTCTAGCAGGGCGGCCATACCACGACCTGAGCACTCAGTACAAACACCATGACGACGAGAACCATGTTTGATGCCTACACTGGCGGCTGACATGAAGACCCGACTGCAGACCTTACATACATACTTTTTATCCTTACTGTGTACCTGAGAAAAAAAAACAGGATAATCAAATTGTAATAACTTATCTCCCATGAGCTCAGTCATTGTACAATCACGAATGAAAAGTCTTGTGCAACACTGGAACACTGTCCATACAACCAGATCAGTACTGATAAGATATATGTTTACACAACAAATTCCTAGCTTATCCATATATTTCTGTGACATAATTATAGTGGATATATTTGTTTTGCCACACTTAGATTAACATTAGAAAAAGAAACAGATGAGAATTGAAGAGCTTCAAGAGCTTGCAATAAAAACATACTGTACCTCCTCTTACCACTGTTATGCTAATAGTAAACAGCAAAATACTGACACTCATTTTGAATATTTCAAATTAGCTGTTGTGGCAATCAACAAACTTTGATGCTTATGAATTCCTTAATAATCATGCACTACATTACTAGCTGGCCTTTTAAAATTACTTTGAACTGCCTTGTGACTAGATTCCTCCATGCTTTATATATTTTTTTGTTGCTCATTTTGTTCTGCAACAATCTTGAACTTCTTTCTGGTCAGTTGAATACATGACTGTGCCACATTTATCACTGTAAGCTCTTCCAAAAGCTGTATGGTGTAATAACATCCTGCTTTATTTTTTAATCACTTTGGGTAAAAATATGTTTATGCTGTGTTAATAAATGTAAATCTTTTCCATGTGTGAATCTGTGCACTTGGCTGTGCTGCCCCCTGCTGAGTATCCTGTCACACTGCACTGCTCTCAACACACCAGTGTATGCCGTTTCATGTGCTCACGGCGGGTGAACTTCTTGCCACAGATTTCACAGGGGTAGGGCCTCTCGCCTGTATGAGAGCGCATATGCCTCTTCAGGATACACTGGTGCATGGCTGAGAAACTGCAGTACGGACACTTGAATTTCTTCCTGATCACTGTGAAGTCATTTACTGTAGAGAGAAAAAAGAGATGGTTGAGAGACATTCAGAGATGGTTTAAACATGATAATTCATGATAATTCATTAGAGTACGTTTAACCAATTAAATGCAAGATGATTTACAGATGGGGCACACAAATAACTGAGTTATGCAACATCAACTTTAAGATGCCCGCTCTAAAAATTTTTATACTTCTGTCACTTGATGGTGTAGGAATTATGTTTTGGGTTGTCTATTTGTCCATCTGAGATTCTTGTTAGCTTGATTTCTTTAAAATGAATGAGTAAAATGAGTTGAATAAATGAGTTAAATGATTCTTTTGATTGTGTAAAGCTGCTTTGCAACAATGTCAATTGTTAAAAGCGCTATACAAATAAAATGAAATTAAAATTGAATTGAATTTATTGTTCGTAGGATTTACTGTATATGGAATTGCCTTTGTTACCAGCAGACAAACTAATTAAATGTTGGAATTAAACCAGGGTCAAAATCATACGTAGCATGGTCAAATATGTGAAATTGCTTTTCTTTAGTAACTTCCTTTCAGTTTGAAATATGTTTTTAGTGGATTTAAGTCATACATGTTAGTAACAAAAAGGATTTAACTTTTGGTGGAAGAATCCTCATCCATGCTGTTGACAGTGGGCTCTACTTGGTAAAATGTTGCTGCTTTTAACCTTTTCATAACAATTTTATTTACAGTTGTGTTAATTTAATACCTATAATCATAGATAGATGATATTTTAAATTGTGTTGCTTACTAAAAAAATAAGAATTATAGCATATGATCTTAATTACATCATAATAAATGATTAAATATATCTTTCTTATAATGTTAATGCTTCGTTCATAATTTCTGAAAATGCATGAAGTGTTATCAGCATGGCTGGTTAGAAATAAGACATATACAGTTAGGTAGCTTAAAAAAAGGTCCCTGTAACTAGTTAGTCTAACAGCCTAATTTTCTCCTTTTTAGTTTATGATTAAAAATCTTCAGTAAACTTTCATTTAAGAGCCATTTTATTTTCAAAATGGAGAATTCCATATTACACAAACAAAGATGTCACACAGATCTAGAAATTGTGACCTTCAATCTTTCAAGATTTCCACACTAATTGTTCTTTGCTTACATTTTACATGCTTTTCTTTCCTTTGTCTTGCTCTTACATTTTCCCTCATTCCTTCACTTGCTTTCCCATGTTTTCTCCGTCTTCTCCAGTTCTTTGGAGCTTTCTCCAGTTCATCTCCTACAGTATGTCATAACAAGCTGACCACAGTGTGCCTTGAAAACTTAAATGTTTCGCCCCCACTCTTTTAGTGCCCCTTTTGCATAATGTCCATGACACATTAATTTTTTTATTGAAGCCACATAAAAGAACAATACATAAGGAGACTGAGATAAGGTAGTGGGCCCTTAGGATATGTAGAATTTATATCCATTAAAGGTGTGGAAGAACTTGAGTGTCTTCTTGCCCCACATCAGTGTCTGACATCACTAATGCTCTTGTAGCACAAATCCCCATCTCGAAAAAGTCTTCCCAGCAGAGAGAAGGCTGTTATATAGCAGCAAATGGGGACCAGCTTTCAAACTGTTTATCAAGCACATATACTGTAGGTGTGGTAGTCAAGTGTCCACATATTTTTGGCCATAGTGTGTAAACATGCTATTCGTTGCTCAGTGACAGAATTTTTATTTATTTATTTATTTATTTTTGCTTAATTTGTATGAACACTCTGCTAAGCAAACCTAATTTAGCAAAATTAGCAAACCTTATCTCAAAGGAGTTTCCCGTGCAACCACAATAGCAGGAGGCACATTGTTAGAAAAAACTGATTTAACCATGGTACTGTAAAATATATATCTGACCATTAAGTCATAAGCACTCAGCTGTGACCTTCCAGTGTAACAAACTGGATTAAGAAAGACTGAAGTAAAATGTAAGATGTAAGAAAATAACTTAAGCAAACAATGAGCAGTTTTGTATTTTTCTTTTTGGATGTCTGTTCAGATAGTTTGTCCAGGCTGACACAACTAATAAGCACAAGAGGACAGTAAACTAAGATTTGCCTGTATAATGAATGTCAATCATAAGAGCTTACAGTAGCTGATGACCAGTTATGCTTTTCACCATGTCCATGTATGTAAATGCCTACTAAAATTTATTTTAGAATGTATTTAGAATGAAATATTTCAATTAATAAGATAAATTGTTTCTTGCATAAGCAGTCATTTAGAGATGCACATGCACATCTTGAAGGCTTGGAAGCTTTCACATAAGTTCTACATTTTCTTTTTTTTTTCCTTTTCTTTTTATCTCGTTTTAAAATATTGTTCACCAATTTATATTTTTTTCCAAGCATAATTAGGGTAAAAATGTTTTCCTAAAATTTGCTATTATTATATAATTTATTATATTATAACTTATATAATTATATTATAATACTAAATAATTTATTTAAATTGTGTTATTGCACAACCAATGGCACTTTAGACTTAGTTAAGTACAGTATAATATGTATTTATTAAGAAGAAGAAGAATTTGTCACATACACATTAGAGCACAGTGAATTTCTTTTCTTTGCATATTTAACCAGAATATAAGAACGTGTATTGCATAGATAGTTACAGCAATGGAAAAATAGTATAAATAAAAATAGTATATATTCAACAATTAAACACTGTGTTACATTTCAAACTCATATGTTTGTATACAGTTGTTAACAAACCCACTCCAAAAGGTTTGGAGGTTACAAAATGGTTACAAAACCTATATCAACCACAAAAACAACAATTTAAAAGAGTTGGCAAATATTTAGATAGACAGTAGTTTAGTAAACTATGAATAAATGAACAGAAGAGAAATCCAAAGTGTGACCTCACTTTGCCTACAAAACTGCATAGATTCTTCTAGATACACTTAGATTTTGAAGAAACTCAGCAGGTAGGTTGTTCCAAACATCTTGAAGAACTACTGTAATCACAGATATTCTGATATGTGGGTTCTTCATGTAATCACAAACAGACTTGATGATGTTGACGTAAGGGCTCTGTAGGGGCCAAACCATCATTTCCCGGACTCCTAGTTCTAGAAGACTGTCCTTTATAACACTGGCTGTATATTGGGGGTTGTTGTCCTGCTGCAGAATAAATTTGCCAATCAGATGCCTCTGCCTTTGCTTGTATTTCTCAGTGTTGAGCACAGCATTAATCTTAACCAAATCTCCAAATCCACTGGCAGAATTGAAGCCCCAAACTAGCAAGGAACCCCCACCATGCTTCACTGAAGGAAGTAAGCATGATGTGTCTTTCATCTGCTGCAAGTTATCTTAGCTCTAAAACCACGCAGTTTAAGCCTTCAGCTGTTTCTTTTTCAGTTTTTAGTTAATGTTTCATCCTACCTGCTTGGTGTAACTGGTTAATCCTACATCTGACTCTGATCCTACAAAATCCTGGCTTTGTGTAAGAATTAATGTTAGTCTGAAACCACGGGGTAGTCACACTAGATATTGAGTGATTTAACTTTTTCTTCTGCTCTGCTCATTTTGCATTTTGAATAACAGATTAAAATGAACAATTAAATATTTTGAAAGCATTCTTATACACAGTGTTGTGTGAAAGTTAGTATCCCCTCTTGTAATTCTAGGTGTTTTTGTGTAAAAATATAATAAAATGATCTGATCGTAGCGGGTACTAATATTAATTCAATTCAATTCAATTTTATTCGTATAGCACTTTTAACAATTGTCGAATACAACCTCATACAATTAGGCAAATACAACCTCATACAAACAACAACATATAACTTTTTTCACAGTGATTTATTTTTCGACTGAGGTTGTATTTGGCCAATACTGAGACCTGCTACGATCAGATGATTTTTTGTTTTTACCATGTTTTATCACAAAAACGCATAGAATTCAAAGAGGGGAGATACTAAATTTTACACATTATTTTTATTTTTTATATATACACAAGTCACAAGTTTGGATAGAAGTTCTAGATTCTAGACATTGTAAAACAATACTGTATTTTTTCTAAACTATGGAACACATATGCCATTAGGTAATTAAGTAACAATAACAACAACAACCGTTTTTTTTTATTTTAAGACACGATAGTCAGCTGTTCAGGAATAATTAACAAATAAGTATTGTCAAGCCAATTTACAAAACCCATTAAGCACCATGATGAAACTGATGTTCATGAAACCCATCCTAGATCAAGACTCTAAATGAACTTCTCCTCTGCAAAGGAGGTAAGTTTTGGTTCTTACAAGATATAATCCAGAACAACTGACCATGGTATCTTAAAATAAAAACTGATTGTTGTTGTTACTTATTTACTTAACGCCACATGTTATTTCATAGTTTTGAAATCTCCAGTATTGTTAGATTGTAGAAAAATAATTCCAAACTTTGTCCAAACTTTTACTGGCATTACAGTTAAAACATAATACTCAACACATCATCATATGAAATGCCTCTTCTTCTGTAAAGCTGTAAAATCTCATCAGCATTTGTATGTTACAAAAACATATCCTCTTTCCCTAGAGACGTATGTAAAAATGTGTAAAAATCTATATTTATAAAAAAATATTTCACGTGTCCAAAGGATCTGAAGGTATTATCAGTAAAGAAATGTAAATAGTGTAAATGATCTACAAAGGAAGATGTGGACTAATGTAATTTGGTGACCATAGAAGTTTACTGAGAGTAGAAATTGGAAAAAAAATCTGTTTCGATCAGCACCAGAAATTTAGAATCTTTACTTTTGTGCACTTTTTTTGCTGGTGGAAAAAAATCCTCTTTGTCATCTTTGTCAGTGGGATGTAATTCTGTCCACACATACTGTATACAAGACCTGAATCTTAACAAAAACTTTGAAAGATTTCTGAATTTGTAACAGGAGCCAAAGATTTTGCAACATTGTGTGAAACAGAGCTCATAAATGATACATTTGGACAAAAACTCAATACTTTTATTACACATTGCGTAAGGGTATGCAACAGGTCCATTAATGAATATTTTGTATGCTGTCTTCACAGTTGAGTGCTACTTTATATTTTTTATGTTTCACATTAAAATGATAGTATTTTCATATAAATTTTATATATTTATTTATATATACTCAGCAAAAAAAG
>JAQMYK010000015.1:17221855-17240317 GCA_030014345.1 Clarias buthupogon
AGAAATAAAAATACGAGAGACAAAGAAATTCAATGGACTTCTTGTCGTAAGTAACGAATCTGACACAAAGCTACGCGTCAAAACTAGTGGAATAATATGACCGCGTCCATAATAATAATGAAAAAACACAAAACACACACACAAAAAACAGCAGTAAGTTTGAGCCGTATGTTATGTACCCAATATTTAAAATGATTTTTTAAAAACATTAATGACATCCAAAAATCTTACTACTGTGTAATCTTTGTGTGACTAAAATTGTTTTAAATATTACAACAGAATGGTTTTATGGCATACATTATAACAACTTTGCAAAGGTAATATACCATGTTGTATTGACAAACCACCAATTCAGAGTGAAATGGCAGGGCTATTATGGCAGGGATGTGACTTTGAATGAGTTTCCGTTGTTTTATCATGAAAACATGTTCTGGTAACTTTATGGTCATGTATTACAAGCTGGTTTTAGCCTGCAAATAACTACAAAGGAACACCTTCTTAAACCAGAATGATTTTAAATGGTTGTTAACACCACCAACTCCAGATAAGTAGACAAGTTTGCCCTTTATAATAGATTATTTAAAAAAATGGATGAATGCATATATCATTTGCATAGGCAGTTTAATACTGTACCTATACATATATTCATATATCATCATAACAAGAGATAAAAGAAATAAGATTTTTAAACAACTTCAATCACCATTGTTTAATTAAAGTGAACTTTATTATTTATTAATAAAAAGTGAAAAAAATACCATGTTAAATATGAAAAGCAGAACCAACAGAAGCAAATAAATTGATATAAAAATAAGGAATAGGTTTTATTTGTATGAAATCTACATCATGATACAAAATGTATATACTAGATATATTTTAAATATATATATTTTAAATAGATAGATAGATAGATAGATTTATGACCACATTACTAAAAATGACAAAAAATCTTAAACTTTACTGTTTGTATTAGGATTGGATGGAGACAGCTTTTCATGGGCTGACGAACCTGAGATTGACCCAAAATTTCAGCATTCTCAGGTGTGACAGTCCTTGAATATGCTGCCCAGACACAGCGAGGAATCGAGGCCACTACCCATTTTCCAAAGTAAAGAGCTGTAAGAGCTTTGTACAAAACTGAGCAAAGTAATCCACACCATATCACCTGTAGGAAAATAGTAGAATTCATAGTGGTGACAAATTATAAGATTAATTACCTTACAACTAAATTGTTGAATTAAGTTGAACTTGTTGAATGCATTTATTAAAATATTTTCACCATCAACTAAATTTATACAAATATTTTGCATTAATTTCCTAAAATAAATGTAAAGAAAATCTCTATTTGTGCTATAAATAAGTATTCTGAGTACAAATTGTTAATAAACTGATGTTTACTGTTCTACTTTGTAACCAACATAATTGCAACATAATGTATATAATTTTCTCCTTGAAGACAATAACCCATTAAATCTACCCCCCAAAACAAACAAACAAACAAACAAACCTGCATCTAATCTTAAATAATTGATGGCATTCTGAAGTATTGTATTAGCATCACGTAACTGCTGAATGGCCCCATCGTAACACTGAATAAAAAAAAAAAGAAATTTTAACCAGCATATGTCTCATTCATGAAAAATCTCTTCTTTTGGCTGGATTTAAAACTTTAAACAAAAACTTTAAAACATGCTATAATTTATCTTTAGGATAAAGATAAATTATATCTTTGTGGTTATTTTTATTTTAAATAATTTTCATGAAGTTTTCCACATATGATTTATTATCTATGTTTAATCCAGGATGAGCACAACTCACCACAAACATAATACTTAATGGGTCAGCTTTAATGTGGTATTCTCTAAAATTTTAAATACTCAATCAAGATGATTGTACCCAGTGTATATCTCAACTAAAAATGAATACTTGTTTTTAGCGCTCTTAAATCATTGCAAAACAACTTGCAAAATATATAATACTTAATTTTGTTGTAAGGATACTTGTAAGACACTCACCAGTTATTTCTAGAATTCAGATTTCTATCGCTGATCTGACGGATGTGTATTTCTCAGTGCCCAGAACACACCAGCCCTTGCTTCTCCCTTTGGTATGCAGGCCATACACACAGATACATACGCATTCACATACACATCATCACTCTGTGGCCTGTTGGGCCTGTCACTGCTTTTGGGGATGTGAGCACTGCCACATACAAACAGACACCTCCTTCCTGTTTGTCACTATGAGCTAGCTTGTGGTAAACTTTCCATGACATCTTAATATTGAAGCCCTTGAGAGAAAAAAAATCATTCAGCACAGCCCTTTCAGTCTTAATGTATGCTTAATAACACCTTATTCATCAGTGTTAACAAAAAGATAACCTAATAGTACATAACATTTAAATGCTATATAAAGCTGGCAATATATAAATTTCCCACATTGTTCTCTATTGAGACAAAAGTGAAATTCAACATTTGAATGACACTCAAAAAAAAAAAAAAATGGCGATCAAGATAATTTAGTACAAAGTAACTTATTCTTACAAAAAAGCTGGATCCAGTCTGCAATACTCATCAGTCCCTCGTTGCTCAATCCATGCCTGATCGATTGCAGAGGTGGATACCCCGGATTCATAAAACAAACATCCTGCCACATTTCTGTTACATCCATTAACTAAAACAGCTGATTCTAATTATTACAACTGTTCAGCTGGCTAGCACTAATTAGTGAAATTACCTATTTTGTTGGGAGAAACATACACACATATATCGTCTTAATACTTTTGGCCACCACTCTATGTGCCATTTATGGTCTTAACACATAGATTTGACCATGCATAGATTTTACACATACATTTTATAGCTACATTAAGCACACTGTATATGCCAATGAGAATCTATTTTACTTATGAGTTTTTCATGCTTGAAGAGATATTTATTTTACTTAATATCTCCTCAACTGGCCTGAATTTCAGTTGCATGATCACGTTTCAGTTATAGTTGTTTAGAAAGAGCTTAATTATGGAAACTGTTGAAAGATAGCTTGGTTTACATGTGCAGAGGACAACCACAGTATCCTTCCTGTGTACTTGAAACATTAATGTCTTACCATCTACAGCACGTATGTTTAAAACAGAGATATATGGTATACCTATGTGTAAAGTGCCATGACTAAAAGGGGAGAAAATGCACATTGTGACAACTGTTTTAATGGTCACACATGAAATAAAATGTGTTTAAAAAAACATTTTCTCACTTCATCTTAAAGACCAACATAATTTGACAGATAAAGAAAAATGCAAACAACACAAGATATATACATAGTTAAAAAAAAATTTCTGCAACAAACCTCTGATCAACAAATAGTTTACTTTTAAAATCTAAATTTCTTAAGCAGGGAACTAACTTATAGCTAATAAATTAACACTACAACTTATGTTGTTCTGACCCAGACTTTGTGTATAAATTTACATCAGGATTTATAATTAATTAATTCATTAATTAATTAAAGGAAAAAAAAAATCTTCCTACTGTATGTACAAGTCGGGTACAATAGGGGTGTTTCTTAATGGTGTGTACTGCTTATATGAAGAGAGAATTTAAGGAGTATATATATATGCTTTCAATGGGCCTATGTGACATATTTACATCAACATCAACAATTTATTTAAATAAGTGAAAAAACACTATAGAAGAAAAATATACCGTTAAAAGAGAGGAAACTGATCTGGACTTCAACAGTCTTGAACTTTCAGAACCTTTTGCCATTAACCATGTGCACTTATGTGTGTGTGTATAATTTTTATTTATTTTTAAACTAAAAGATATTCTGTATGTACACCCCACATAAACACTCATTTCGTGTGACTTTTTAAAAAGTCCCAAACACCTTGAGTAAATCATTAGTATCATTATTATTATGGGGTGATTCTGATTTGCCATTTATTCTGGGTTATAAATCTAAAAATTTATTTGTTGTACTTAAAAGATGTGTAACAGGAAGTTTTTACAAAGGTGTACAAAATCATGCTCAGCAGAATGAGGACAGACCTGTTTTTCTATTTTTAAGCATTTAAAAAAATAAAAATAAAAAAGCAGGTATATACAGTATGCAGTCCATTGTCCTAAAAAGATCAAGCCTAACACTAATCAGACTATCATGGTTTGGTCAGCATTTTCTTGCAGGTAGAGGGGAAACCAAGTTAAAGAAACAACGCCTACACACATTTTCCGATGAAGTGGTCTGTAGTAAAAGAACTCTTTGTGTGGCACGGCAAAGCAAAGCTATAAAGTAGAGTTCTTTTTCAGTGTTTTTTACATAAAGTCAATTCTTTGTTTTCAATTCTAAAACCAAAGAAAGAAAAACAATGAAGCATAAAGAAGAGTGCTAAAAATAAAACATTCATATTGTTTTATTGTCAACAACCAAGTTGTAAAATTGTCAGGAAACAATACCACACATATTTTAGTTCACATTTTAATGTTCTTAAATACATTTTGACATTTAAAAAACTTCGAAATGCTGTATTTTTAGCAACAATATGTTCAACAACAACCTGACAACTGCTTGTGATATATGTTTCAAAAATCTGATAAATTAGGTCTACAGTGCATCAAGTGTTCAGTCCTGTCCACATGGCTCAAGTTCAGCAGGATCAGTGTAGTTATTAACAGCAGGGCTCATCCATGTCTTCGTCACTCCAATCAGGTGGTGCATCAGTGCCAAAATATCGATCCCCAAAGTTCCCTTCAAAAGAAAGGAGCAGACAGATTTAACTGTAGTCTAACATTTTATTTTTATTATTTTTAGTCCTTAAGAAAGTATCAAATGAAGGGGAAAAAAATGTAAACGGACTGTTTGTGTGCCATGTTCAGACAATGATTTTTGTTTTATAATGTTTTTGGAAAGCCAGACATGTGGATGTGACTTACAACACAGATGAATGCAAGTCTGGATAGACTGTCTGACAAAACCTTGTGTTTATTAATCCAATTTTATGTCAAAACCTAAAACATCAAATGCCAGAGAATGAATAATAATAATAATAATAATAATAATAACTATATAATTTATTATAAAATAATACTTTAAAGGTTTGCAGTTTCAGGTTTATTCATTTAGTATTAAAGTCAAATGGCGGACAATAAAGCTTTTTTTCTTGTTTTAAATGTATTCTCCGGCTCATAATTACCAGCTCAAGTATTGATCTTGAATTCACTAGATCTACATGTTTGCATTCACTTTATTGCACAGTAATTACAAGTAACTGAAATTATTTAGCAATTAGCAAGGTATATATTACTTCAGCAACATATGATAACAAAGGGAAGAAATGTGAAAGGTACCAGAAGTATCAGACGGCATAATAATATTTCTTACACAAGACATATGTGAAAGAAGTTCTTCATAGTGAAACAAAGCAAAGCAAGGCTCAGCAGCATTACAAGTGTGCATGACAATTCGTATACTTTTTCCTAAAAGATGTCCGCTGTTACAGCGACAAGATGTCTGCTGAAACTAAGGCCCTTTGCAATTGGTTAATTACATTCTCTGGCATATAGATGACTACACTAGATAATAAAAATGTCATTGAAAATAATAGACAAATTAATGAAATTAAATAAATGGTGAGATGGTGGTAAATAAAATATATGGCCTAAGATTTGAGAACTCGTGACCCTCCTTGTCCCTTATATTCCCAAATCTATTACAGTAAGGTAAGTGCATTAAATAATATATGTATTATCAATATAACCCCAGCTACTTACCTATGCCAGGAATAATGTGGAAAAGGTTATTGACCTTTTTGTCAACAGCAGTGGTGATTATTTTGACCTGGGGGAAGGCATAGGCTACCGAGTGAACCCCCATCTCAGCCATCAGCAGAGAGACCAACAGAATTTTATCCTCCTGTACATCATGGTCCTAAACAAGCGTGCATGCACGCGCACACACACACATACATGCATGCATTTATTATACAATTATTTATTATATATATATGGTATAGTTCTGGGGCAAAAAAAAGTTATTTAATAAAAAGGCACTTAAAGCTGAAACAGTGAAAATTTCTATAAAAAGTCTCAATGCTTTAGCTTGCTCATCAGGGACTATCTAATTATTTTGATTTATACACATCCACATTTTATACAACTTCCATAATTTCTTTTGATTGTGTAAAGCTGCTTTGTGACAGTGACAATTGTTAAAAGCGCTATACAAATAAAATTTAATATATGCAAGCTAATAAAACATGGGTTTTAAAATGTTACAGAACTAATGTTAAGAAAATATATTAAGAGAAATTGTGTTAAGATGTGTGTGTATGGATGCATACTCTTCCTCACCAGCAGGACTCGTACTGCCATCATGGCCGCAGCACCAGTGGAAACAGTACAGTCCATAAGGATAACGTGGTCCTCGCTGATATCTTTGGGCAGACGCAAGTAATGCAACTGCAAACATATTAAGTAGAAATGGTGTTGATAAGCTACAGCTTAAAACAAAAACTAATACTGAGACCTTATATACATGCTAAAAATTTACTGACAACATTCTTTTTTAAAAATATTAAAACAGGTTCAGGTTTGTGTGCTAACTCACTTTTACTATTTCCAATTATAAAAGAGTTGCAAGTGGTACCTCAGGCTCTCCTGTGTCCTGATTGGTCTGGATTAGAATCTTGCCAATACGGACATCCTTGCAGACAGCTCTGAGTGCAGGCTCCATGGTTTCTCCTGCTCTAAGGATTGACACTCCTGTGACCTGCTCCAGAAATACAGAAAACAGAAAATTTGCATTAGTCATTACTACAATGTAGCCAGACAATAGGACCTCAAACTAGATTTATCTGTAAGCTCTCGCAGATCTATATTTCCTACTAACCCTCTTCCCTTGAAAGCTTCTTCCTTCATAGTCCTGGCCTTGTGGAGTTTGAATAACACGAAGCTGATGAAAAAAATTTACCCACAATTTACCATACTGAATTCAGCTTCTGTTTTACAGTAACAAAAATAACGAAGGTTTACCTATAAAACTATGTACAGAAAAATACCTTAAAATATGTTAAAAGTCAAGTGAGAAGGATGGTACACAAAGAATCTGCCAAGCTTTTATATAACTGTAAAGGTCTCTCTCTTGTGATAACCATGTAGCAGTGCACTATGAAGATATATGCTGCCTCTTTGTGCCTTATGCTACTTCTGGTTTTTCCACTGCGGTGGACATGTAACCTTAGTTTCCATACACAAGAACCCACCTCAAAATCAAACCCAAGTAGCAAGAATACTGATTAAATCTAGTCTACTTTTTTCTCCATTACGGTTTTATTTTCTCTACTTTTTCTGACCTGAGATGGAAGGAAAGCGAGTGCTCTCTCAATGAGAAGTCTCATCAGTCTTTTAGAGTAAAAGATGAACTCATCTCTGCTTGTCTCTTTATTCCTGTAACACATTTATTATGACCATAAAACTTCTGCAGACAGAGGCATTTATTTGAAAAGAGGAAAACTATTTTTATTCAAGCACAACATGGTTTGTCATTTTTTTCAACATTGTACATTAATACTGAAGACATCCAAACTATGAAAGAACATGTATGGAATTATGTAAGAAACAAAAGTGTTGACCCACAATATGGATTACGTTTTAGATTGTCCAAAATAGCTACATTTAACTTTGATGACAGCTTGGCACACTCATGGCATTCTCTCACCAGATTCACAAGGTAGTCACGTGGAATGGTTTTCAATTCACAGGTATGTCTCATGGAGAATTAACTTGTGACATTTCTTGCCTTCTTAAACTGCTTTGGACTGTCTTGGGCAGAGGAAGGGTGGGTATTGAATCAATAACCCTAACTATTGTACAAATTCATAATATGGCAAGAAACAATCAGTTAAATAAAGAGAAAAGACAGTCCATCATTACTTTTTTTTTTTTTCCCTATCTTTTTTGGATTTTTCCCAGATTTTTCTCCCTAATTTAGTCGTGTACAATTCCTCCCCGTCACTAGAGGGCTCCGACATTAAGCTTCTACTACCACTCAGTCGGGTGGGCCGCAGACTATCACGTTTTTCCTCCGACCCACGTGACGTCACAGACGCATCTTTCGAACTGCTCGCTCACGCACCGTTGGAACCAGCGATCTCCGGATGATAGGGCGAGCACTTTACCACTGCGCCACTCGGAGGCCTAGTCCATCATTACTTTAAGAAATAAAGTTGAGTCAATCCAAAAAATCTCAAGAACTCCCAATGTATCCCGAAGTGTAGTCGCCAAAGCATCGCGATAATTCTCATGAGGACCATACTAGACAGTGGGACCAAGAGCTACCTCTGATGCAGAGAATGGGTTTATTAGAATGACTATCCTCAGAAACCCGGCACCTCAGATTAGAGCCCATATAAATATAAATGAGTTCAAACAGCTGACATATTTTAATATCCACTGTTCAGAGGAGACTGCGTAAATCAGGCCGTCATGATCAAACTGTGGCTAATAAACCATTACTTCAAAAGAATAAGTAGAAGAAACTTGGTTGGGCCAAAGAAAAAAACAATTGATCAGTAGAAAAATTCCATTGGTCTGATTGTGAGAATTTGAGATTTTTGGTTCTACCAGGCATATTTTTTCTTAGACATAGAGAGGGTTAAACAAGCAATTCCTGAATGTGGTTCCAAATGTGAGGCATTGTGTGACGGTGTGGGGGTGATCTGCATCATTTTGCAGTGACATGTCATCCTATCTGGTCTGCATTAATGGGATCCTTATTTGTTTTCCAACAGGACAATGACCCCAAACACATCTCAAGGTTATTTAAGAGCTATTTGTCCAAAAAGGAGAGTGCTGCATCAGATGACCTGGCCTTCACAACCACCTAATCTAAATACAATTAAGATGGTTTGGGATGAGTGGGAAAAGCTGCAGACAAGTACTCACCACCTCTGAGAACTCCTTCAAGATTGTTGGAAAATCATTCTGACTACCTCATGTGGCTGACTGAGGGAATATCAAGAGTGTCCAAAGCTATCATCAAAACAAAAGGTGGCTACATTGAAAAAATGAAAAAATAAAACATATTCTCAGTTTTCAAATGTTTGTTCAAAAGTTTTCAAAAGTGGTACTGTAAAAAATACATAAGTTAAGTGCCCCCTCTTTTAATTCTGTGTTTGTTTGTTTTTTTGTAAGAACATTTTATACATGTGTCTGGATGTGTGAGTGAGTGAGTTTTAGCATGTGTGGGCAATACCAAGTACCCACTGATTCAACAGTTTGTACAGCTACTTTGAGCAGCAATAACTTGAAGTAATTGTTTCCTGTGTGACTATACAGTCAGTCTCTCATATAATTTTGGTCCATTCTTCTTTTAAGTGTTGGTTTATTTCATTGAGGTTTTTGGGCATTCATTTATGCATAGCTCTTAAGGTTTCACCACAGCATTTGACTTGGGCTGAGGTCTGGACTTTGACTAGGCCATTCCAAAACCTTGATTCTTTTATTTTTCAGCCATTCTGATCAATGATTAGTCTGCCGTATATAGAGGAGTTCATGGTCAACTCAATGACTGCAAGGTCCTGTGGCTGCAAAAACAAGCTCAAATCAACACCCCATCACACTCCACCACTGTGCTCAACAGTGGGCATGAGGTGTTTCTGCTGAAATGCTGAAATGCCAAACAACTCCACTCTGGTCTTATTTGTCATAGGACATTTTTCCAGAAGCCTTGTGGTTTGTTCAGATGCAGTTTTGTGAACCTCAGTCAAGCTTCCATGTCCTTTTCGGACAGAAGAGGTTTCTCCTGGCAACCCTTCCAAGCAAACTGTATTTGTTCGGTCTTTTCCTTTAACATACTTAGTGAGGCCTATAGGGTCTGAGATGGAATTTTTTTTTTTGCATTTGCATTTGCACAGTCTGACCTGGGTGCTGTGATGTCTACTCCAAGCATTCAAGACAACTGTCTTGAATGCTTTTCAATTGTAAATAATCACTATAAATTTAAACTCCAAATTGTTTCCAGATTGATGAACAATTGCTTCTCTAAGACCATTGCTTATGTCTTTCCATCCAGACCAGCAGACTTCTGCTTTTATAGAGGCCTGCATACCCGTTGATGATCAATTAAATAAGGGCATATGATTTGCTGTGGAAGCAGTAAGGGAGTGGTACTTAATATTGCCCACATTTTTGTTAAATAAATAATGGCACAGTGAAAAAAAGTTGTGTTATTTTTCATATGAGGTTTTATTTGCCGAATACTAAGGCCTGCTACGATCAGATAATTTTTTGTATGTTCAAAGCAATCTAGTCATCCACCACCTATTGGTGCAAAAATTACAAATGCCAGGGCTGATTTTTTTTAAAGCTCTTTGGATTTCACACAGAGTAGCAGCAATAATAGTAATGTACCAATGATTGTAGTCATTTCTTATTTACACTTCTGTAACAAAAAAGCATACACTCGGCCATTCAAAAACATTTGAGCAGCCAATTTTCCAGTTACTTTTGGTCCCAGCTGTAATTACCACACTGTTAACTTCATTTGGACATAAATAAGGGTAAAACTGAAAGTCCATTATTTAAATTTAACTACAATAAATTTTTGGAAATTATGTCTGACTTCAATTTATTGGCATATAACATTGCAGAGCCTAGACCTGACCAACTGTCAACACAAGGTAATAACATTGCCTCCAGAGGCTTGTACAGTAGGCATTATGTAGAATGTGTGCACATTACCTTTTACATTGCTTATTCTTTATGCTCTAAAATAATCAGAGCATTTTTTTCTGATTAGCCTCACTAATTATTGGTTTTTCTAAAGACATACAGGTGTTTTGTCCTGAACCTCCGAGTTCTGGTATTGTTTATATAAATGATTGTAAATTATATAAATGCTCTTATTTTTACTATTAAATATAGCTGTGGTTTCACAGTTGAAGTTGTTGTGTAGCACTATCAAGATTTTAATAATGTTGAACAGATCTTTACTTCATTCCAGTAAATTCAAATCTCCATATTTGTTTTCTTTGCTTGAAACAGGGCATAATTTGACCGTTTTGAAACGCTGACTTTCTTTGGCCGGGCAGTGTATTATGACTGTTGTAAATGGTTCTTTTTAACATGCTTATATTTTTATATTTGCTAAACACAACACATCATAACAACAGCGATTGATAATGGAGAAATCAAAATCACACTATACCATGGGGGTCATACTGTGGGTCATAGGTGCAATTTTTAGAACTGAAAGTTTGTGGATCTGTTTGAGTGTGTCTGACCTGATAATGGTGTGCATACCGCGGACCTGCGGCGTGCTTTCCAAAACACACAACGTTTGGGGTAGGGGTTGAGCTTGATGAGCAGAGGCGAGTGCCGCCCTATTACAATGGCCACCAAAGAAAAACAGGGGAAGTAGTCAGTGATGCATTACACTTAACCTGCACAAGCATCACTTGCAAATACAAGTTTTCTCTCTCTCTTTCTCTCTCTCTCACACACACAGGCCATTTAAATGGAAATCATGTAAAGCATTACAGAGCACAGTTAGTTGCTTGTTGGAGAAATGAAGCAGCAAATGTGGGCTCTTACAACTAACTGACAAATGTTCCTGAGTGTTTGTACATCATTTGATTACATAAATGCCCTGCAATCAGTTCTCAGGTAGATCATGTCTATACATGTCCAGCATTAGTGTAAGAATTTGACAGGATTCTTGGTCCTGGTCAGTTCTTGGTCTGTAGTGGTCAGAATCTGCCAAAAGTAGTCCAAAGAAGAAAAATTGGTGAACTTGCAACAGATTCATGGATAGCCAAGGCTCACTGATGCATGTGGAAGCAAAGGTTGGCCCGTGTAGTTTGATCCAATAAAAGATTTGCTGTAGATCAAATTACTGAAAAGCTGGTAAAAATGTCTTCTGTGACTAAAGTGCCTATAATTGGCAAATGTGCTGGACCATGGTGCAATGGAGGAATGTGACCTGGTCTGATGAATCTCGTTTTCTTTTGAATCATTCGGCTGGTGGGTGGTTGTTCATTGCTTACCTGGGGAAGAGTTAGCACCTGCTGGGAAACCATGTTTCCTGCCAATCATGTGGATGTTATTTGCAATGTGACCCATATGAACTACCTAAACAATGCTGCTGACCAAGTACCTGCCTTCATGGAAATGTTGCAATGTCCTGATGGTAGTGGTCTCTTTCAGCAGGATAATGCAAAAATGGTTTAAGAATGTTTTGAGGAACACAACTACAAATGTTGCGGCTGATTTGTCTGCTGTACACACAGGATACGAATCTCCCATTCCACCACATCCCAAAAGTGCTCTACTGGATTGAGATCTAGTGCCTGTGGAGGCAATCTGAGTATAGTCAACTCAATGTTCCGTTGAAGAAAGCAGTTTAAAATTATTTTAACTTTGTTACATGGCATGTTATCATGTGGTCATAAAGGATGGACATGGTCAACATCATTACTCAGGTAGGCTGTGTGCCATTAAACACACCATTAAACCACCACCACCAGCTTGGACGGACTACTGATACAAGACAGGATGGATCCATGCTTTCAAGTCGTTTAAACCTAATTCTGACCGCTCTATCAAAATGTTGCAGCAGAACTTGAGACTTATTAGAGCAGGCAATGTTTTTCCATTCTTCTCTTGTCCAATTTTGGTGAATTGTTTCCTGTTATTAGCTGACAGATATGGCATTCAGTGTGGTCTACTGCTGCTGTAACCCTTCTGCTTCAAGGTTCGACATACTGAGCATTCAGAGATGCTCTTAAGCATACCTCTATCGCAACAATATGTTATTTGTAATAATGTTGCCTTACGGTTAGCTTGAACCAGATTGGCCATCCTTTGTAAACCTTGAGAGACAAAGACGATAACTAGTAGATAACTAGTTAAAAAAAAAAACTCACACAAGCCCGTCTTCCACAAACAACCCTACCACATTCAAAGTCACTTAAATCATTTTCTTCTCCATTTTGACGAATGGTTTGAACAGTACATGCATTTGAACAGGTTTACCGAAAGAAGTCACTGGTTTGCACACACACAAACATGTGTATGTACTGTATAAATACATACTGTACTGTGTATACACACACACACACACATCCAATCTTCTAATGTAGTCAGTCAAACATTGCATATTGCATTTTGTCTAGGCAAATGAACCAAACTTATGTCAATCACAAAGCTAAATAAAAAGTTAATTGGATTCAGGTATACTCAGGCAGCAAGTACACTAGGCCAACATTTATTTTCTGGGCTGATAAGTTACAATTATACTGTACACTTTACCAAATTTCAGCATAACAAGACCTCTGAGAAACAGTTATTTTAACTTAGCACCACCCTCTATACAGTATGTGATAATGCCTTAGCGGATGATCTCAAAATTGGTTCCTGCATATACTTCTTAAGTTTCATGCAATTACATCCAATCATATGATAAAGCTGTTTGAATAAATTATGCTCCACAACTCATCTTGTATCTGTACACAATAATTTTGCCCAATGCAAATCAGTCCCCTATCCTTAGTCCTCAAATTTTTAACTCCAAATCCAGCCTAATGAGTTGCATCTGTTTATGTAAACAAGACTCCTCCATTCCTTCGCAAAAGCCTCCAGCTGTTGGAGATTGGAAGGCTTCCTAGCCCTGACCAGGATCTTCAACTCTCTCCAACAATTCTCAATTGGGTTCAGGTGAGGGCCATGACTTGGCCTCTCCAGAATATTTATGCTGTTGTCCCTGAACCATTGCTTGGCCACTCATGCCATACAGTATGCTTTGGGTCATTATCCTGTTGGTAGGTCCAATTGTTTGGCAGGTTGAGCTTGGATGATGATGCCACCAGGTTTCCATCTAGAATCTTGACATAAGTCCTCCTTTTTTACGATACCATTTATCTTATCAAGGTTACCTGTATCACTGGCTGAGAAATATCCCCCTAGTGTGACCACCGCCATGCATGACCGTTGGGATGGTATTGTTAAGATTGAAGGCTTCTCCTTTCTTACGCCAAACATACGCAACATCCATATGTCCAAAGAGCACCAGTTTTGTCTCATCTGACCAGAGGATGGATGACCAGAAGGTTGGATCTCTATCTAGGTGACCCCTCGTAAAGGCCAGACGTGCATCCCAGTTCCTCTGAGTCAAGAGTGGTCCCTTTCATGTGCACAGAGACCACCTCGATGCAGAATTCACTGAACGATGGATCTTGATGCATACTGTACAAAGATCATGACTGAGTACTTTCTTCTTAGCCAAGGTATCAGTGAAAGGAAAGCTTTGCCACCTTAATTATTTTTTACAGTGCCATTTAACATTGATAGGCCAAAATTGATAACACCTACATTGATTAGATATTTTTCTGAGGGAATAGAGTATAATTAAGTTTGAACAGGCTCAAAAGAGAATCTTTGGCCATATCTATTGGTATACAAATGAAGTTTAGCTAACTCATATGTGAGGTTGTGCATAGCAGGAAAAAAAAATATTTGTTCAAGTATTAATTTGTCCAAGGGTTATGAATAATTTTGCGCACAATTGTATATACAACTTGCAGCATTTGACGCGACCACATTAAAATCACACTTCTGGCAGTAGACATACTCTCACACCAAAAAATTAAAAGCATGCAATGATAAAAAAAAATAAAATAACATGCAAATCTCACATATCCCAGCGAAGTTTCCTCTATGGTTGGAGAACAAACAAACAATACAAGAACAGAAATGACAACAAGCAGAAAGGAAAAAGAAAAGATAGACATCACACATTAATCAATAGATGATAAAGGAATAAAGCAAATTTGGGAGAAGAGTCAGAAGTGTGACTTTTATGCTTTGCACTTAATCAACAAGATCTGCCAGACAATAATTATATTTAATCTCCAATTTTCCACGTTTTCTTTTGCAAGCTCTGTACTGGGTGTTCTTTGAAAAATGTGTCTGTATCGTGTATGATGTCTACAGGTGCTGCCACTTTCTTACTCACTCAGAATGTCACTGGCAATAAAGTGCAGCAATGCAAAAGCCTGATACATCCTGTGTCATAAGAAGACCTGTACTTCCTCTCTATCACTCTGTTAGCTTGCCTAATGGAAAAACTCATGTATTTTAGTAGACAATGGAAACATTTCTGTGGGGAACATTTTAAACTATAGGTAAAGACAAGCAAAGACTAAAATGGATTGAGTGAGAGCATGACGGTAAGACAAAAGGGGTGTGAAGGTTCAAGCATAGGAATACAGATTTTTTTTTTTAAGGACATTTAATGCAGAAGGAGTGTCTAATATAAAACAGTGATGCTTGGAAAGAGAATATTGTTTCCACTGAACTTGCTTCTGCCTGCTTGGCCACACCTTGGCCAAAATAATTTAAATTTTGTTTGAGATGTGTTGCATGTTGATTTGAACGATATATTAATCTAAGTATCTAAGTGGTTTATATAAAGACAATGACATCTCTTGGTTCAGTGGTGTGGTGCAGCATTCTCAGAAGTAAGTGAGCAGATAAAGGTTGCTGATAAATGTGGACAAAAGTTTTCCCCTTGTTGCTGGTCTGAAGACAGTTTTGGTAATGGTATTTTTTTTTTTTACTTTATATTTTATTACATATTTATTAACAATACTTGGGTGTCTAAAATGTGTTGTTTTACAAGACAAAAGCTAATATGAGCACAGCACACTAGACTATGAATTAAAATTTATTTAGAAAAAAAATACTGTTTGCATCCTCACCTTCATGTAAACTTTGAGTCAGAGTATTCACCTTGCTTGTTTTTTTTCCTGTTTTGCTGCATTACAGCCTAGAATTAAAATGGATTTTTAGGGGTCTGATTTACACAATATTTTAATTTAATGGTACTCTGTGGGATGTTGAAAGTTCTGGATATTTTTAAGCCCAACTAGACCAAGACTTTTCCATAACTTTCTGATCTGTCTGGGCTTGTTTGTCTTCGTGCTGCTTGGTTGTGGTGTTGCAGACTCAAGAGCCTTCCAGAACAAGTGTATACCATATACCGTATAAACACACAGATGTGCACGCACACAGTCAGCCAAAAAATTTTACACACTACAGGAAAAGTAAAATAGTATAATGTATAATAGATTAATATAATATTAATAATAGTATCATAATAATAATGATATGATAATATCATTATCAACAGCTCTGGAAAAAAAAAAAAACATAAGAGACTACTGCAATTGACTCCAGAAAATGTCTGGAATGTCATCAAGAGGAAGATGGATGGAAGCTGAGCTCTTTGCTTTTTTGCTAAAGAAAGGTATAAAGTTACCCAAAAGCAATGTGAAAAACTGGTGGAGCGCATATAAAAAAATGCATGAAAGCTGTAATTTCAAATCAGGTTATTCCACCAAATAGTTATTTCTTAATGTTAATTAGCCAAAGCATTAACACAATTTGTTTACAAAATGATTTGCATTTTGTTTCTGAGTTATTAAAGCTCTGCCAATACTGCATGATCTTAGGTTATATTGATATGTTGCCATGATGCTATTTCCTTTAAATATACACTCTAAACAACAACAGTTATATTTTGAATTTAGGAGAAATATGTCAGCAGTTAATAAAAAAAAATCAACAAAACTGGCTCTCATCAATACATGCACCTGTAATAATAATAATAATAATAATAAAACGTAAGAAACTGACAAACTATTTTGCAGTGGTCTCATTTTTTTCCAGAGCTGTACATCAATATATAACTTATAGCAATAAATTCTGTATTAAGTTACCAGCCAAGGTCTTGCTGAGCCTGTCAACCAATCAGAGGCAGTGACTCTGACTTGTTGACCAAGAGAAAGCTATGTTTCTGTGTGGCAGCTATGGCTCAAACCCACTGCTAACAAGTATTTTTAGATTAAACAGTTCCTTTAACCACCTAAAGCCAGCCCTAGGGCCAGGCAAAACAGGTTTAAATTTAAATGCCAACAAGAGGATGATGAAAAAACAGTGCTGCGGGGCTATGAAGCACAATGGCAAAGGAAATTTATACAGATTTGTTATAAAAGGTTTTCTTGCGGCCCATGACATTTACAACTGTGTATGGATGTGTGCGCCATACTCTTTAAACCACAAGGTTTATAAACAGACATCGTGCTCAGCTTGTACTTTTGTTAAACTGTGTTTATGACCAAAAAAAAATCCATTGCCAAATATAGAAGCATGACTTTTTTTTTCATTGTTTTTTGTTATGTTGATTACATAAAATAATAACACAACATTCTAAAAAGATTTATTGTAATTCCAGGTTGTAATACAAGAAAAACACCAAGATGCTTTCAAAAGGCACTGTACGTCCCACAACATAATGCAATTACAGTACTCACAAAAAACTAAAACTAAAAATGTATAATTACATCTTATTGAACTACTTTCAGTGAAAAATATGCTTTAATATTTTTTATATTAATATTTTATTGAATATACTGTATGGAAGGTTTGTTCACACTGTTTATAATGATATTTTAGAAGAATATGTATATCTTTAAATCTGTGCATTTTTCAAATGTTTTTAAATAGATGAGTTGATTTCAGACCAGCAGTATAGGGGTATCTTTGCCTGCTGAGGTAGGCAGTGTAAGAGTGAGGTTTGGTGCTACTCTACCTGACACTGAGCTCGCGCTGCATCCCCATTGAGGGGAAAGGGCATAATGGGAGGGATGGAGAGATGGAGGGAGAAAACAGAGGAAGGGAGAGAGAACAGGTCGAGCGCAGTAAGTGGGCAAAGCAAACATATTGTCAACAAAAATCCTCAAAAACATGCTATTAATTACCATTATAGCCATACATCAACTTAGTCATTAATGCTTCAAGACTTTAAATACATCTGATTATAATTTTTTTATTTTGGTAAATTTTTTAATTTGGCAAAAACAAAATAAGTGGACTATTGTTTTAATACCTTTGGAGAAAACTGTATATACCAACAATTACTTAAGAAAGATGGCGGCTTACATAGTGGTTTGTGATGAGTATAAAAATTGTCCACTCAAAGAGGCCTATGGAAAAATTTAGTCCAGGTGGCCGATTTATACTTCCACACCTGGGAATTGTTCACTGCTGCGCACTCAAAGATGTGGCACTTTCACATGAACACCAAAAAAAGGTTTCCAAAAAAGGAAACAAAAAACATCCCAGAAGCCAAAACTAAAGAGAAGTCACTGTTTCACCAAAAAAAAAAGTTTAAATTGTTTAGTTAAATACTTTCACTTGAATGTGAAAGTAGCAAATTACATCATTTTAAGCGAAATAATATTGGGCACAATGTTGCTGTGCTGGTAGTGTTGTCACCTCACAAATCTATGTCCTCTGTTTAATCCCATTTTTTACAGTCATGTTCAAAAGTTAGTGTTTTTCAACCTTTTTTGAGCCAAGGTACATTTTTAATTGAAAAAAATCACAAGGCACACCAACAATCGAAACT
>JAQMYK010000015.1:17540581-17553298 GCA_030014345.1 Clarias buthupogon
AATGATGATCAGGGTTATACATAGGCTGTTTATATATTTGGGCCCAGGGGCCAACAAGTTATGTGTTAAAAGTGCGTTAAAATGTGTGTTAAAATGCCGCATACATAGTACCGCCACCCTTACTCGCCTCAGGGGCAAGGAAAAAAAGTTCAGGCTCAGGAATTTTTTCCACTATCAGCCCTGCATGTGTATGTGGAAGCATTTTATTTTGTGTGTGTACAGCGCGCATGTAAAGCAAAATCAAGTCTCATTAGAGAGGTTAAAAATCCATTTTCTCTCTCTGTTCAGGGCTCAGCCTGCTCTTTGTGTCTGTGTGCATGCGCGTCATTGGACACCATACCACACACACACAGACCCCTCCTTCTTTCGCCTTCACAGACACACACACTTTCTCCCTGTTCTACACAGAAACACTGCTCTGTCGCGATTCTTTTTAAAGGTAAAGTGCAGGTTAATTTGTTTTATTTTTGCTTAATATTTTGTGTTAATTATTTTTATGTGTTTATTTTTTGGGGCTGTGGAATGAATAATTTGAGTTTCCATAATTTCTTATGGGAAAAATCGATTTGGTTTATGAGTGTTTTGAAATACAAGCCCGCTTCCAGAACGAATTATGCTCGTAATACAAGGTTCCACTGTAAAGTGAATATAGAAAGGGTTGCTCCAGTCAGGATTTTTGGGGCTGATCACTGCTCCCATATCCCAGAAATCAGAAATGGCTGATACTGGAACTGATCGCAGGTGTGTTAGGGTTTGAGGGCTCTTACATTTAAAGTGTTAAATTTAATGTGTAGTATTGTTTTTTTATTTTATATTTACAGCAGTAAAAATAACTATTCTAAACATCAGTGCACAAATATAATTAAGATATAAAAATTTGCACAGAAAGTTTCTAAATAAACACATACTACACATCAGTCAAATTGCATTTGTTAAGAAAATCATGGCTATTCATTAATGAGCAGCGAGGGCAGTCCTTTCTTTATAACAATCAGTCAGTCTTTTCTTTTTATCATCCAGAATGAAGGCTTTATTTCTCTCATAATTATTATTTTGTGATAATGGTTTTAGTCTTTTACGGAGCCCTTTTAGAGGGCTTCTGCTATAGGTGGTTGAGTGAAGGGCGACTTACAAGATTTAGCTGCTCCCTTTGTGGATAACTTTTCATACTCCAATTATTCATGGTGTATTGCTCTTAAGTAGTGAATAAGGTTTGTTCTGTTAAAGCTTTTGGCAGGCGTTCCCCCATGTGGTTTGCTTTATAAAAAACTTTGCATATTGCACATTTAATGTCTTTTAAAGAGACTTGGTAATATACCCAGACTGGAGACAACATGTTGATGTAACTGTCGACTCATGTATTTTGCATCATTACAATACTATCGGTTAATGTGATCAACCAGTTGAAGGAGCAAACAATCGGTGTGCAAAAATGTGATTATCAGCTGATTTCAATCGCCGGCCAATTGATCTTATACCCTTGCATGCACTAGGTTAGAAATGGCTGGATAATGTGTCACTGGAGTTTTATCTGCCCTTAGGAAACCTCTGAGCCCAGCTTCCTAACAATCTGGAATATCAGAAGAAAAAAAATTCACTGTACAGTAATTTATATGACAAAGACTTAAGTTAAATATATGGCACCTCGGAACAGTTAATTTCAGTGTAGAGACAATCACAACATGTTTTCGTATTATTTTGACATGCAAGCATAACAACTTTTCATGAATTCTTTTCTCTCCTCTCTTTCTCCTTAACCATGGACCTCATATGCCCTCTGCCCTCTAAACCAAGGAAAATTTCTTGTCTTGCTCCTTGGCTATTCATGGTATTATGCAACAACAGAAGAGAATTAAGAACTGCAGAGAGAAGATGGAGGAAATCAAAGCTTGATACAGATCTTGTCTCTTACCGTGCTTTTCTCTTCAAATTCTCATGAGACGTGCCTTTTGGTAAAACTGCCTTCTACAGGGAAAAGCTGGAGGCCTCTGCACATAATCCTGACAAACTCCCAGATATCTTCTCTTCACTACTCCCGTCTCCTCCTGTGCCATCCTCTCTAACTGACTTTGCCACATTCAACGACAAGAAAGTTGCAGCAATCCACCAGACCTTTGCACCCAACTCAACCCCTACAACAGAACTTCAGGACATTACCTTCGCTCCCTTAACAGAATTCTCCAAGCTATCAACTTATGAGATTCAACACATCATCTTGTCCTCCAATCCCACCACCTCATTGGACCCTATCGCTTCCATAATGCTCCAGGCTCCTCTCAAGACCTCCTTCCCTTCATCACAACCATCATCAACCATTCCATATCATCTGGTCAAGAAGGCAAGGGTTATTCCCATTCTTAAGAAACCCTGCCTGGATCCAGCAGACATCAGCAACTATCCCGGTATAACTTCTCTCTTTTCTTTCTAAAATTCTTGAAAGGACTGTTTACAACCAAATGTCTCTCTATCTCTAACAGAACAACCTCAATATTCCCAACCAATCTGGGTTCAAAGTGGAGAAGACACGCAACTTATTGTCTCCTTTCCTCCCTCAGACACTCATGTTTCCACCCAGATCTCAGCATGTCTGGCAAACATCTCATACTGGATGGCAGCTCATCAGCTGAAGCTCGGTCTGAGTAAAACCAAACTGCTGTTCATCCCCCAGTGCAGACCTTGTGATCTCCCTGGACAACAATCAGATCACTCCTTCAGCAACTGCCCGCAATCTTGGGGTAACTCTGGACAATCAACTGTAATATTTTCTCTACACATTGTTAACCTTACTCACTCACTTGTTCCCTCTGATCCTCCAGCACTACTCTGCTGGTTCCGCCATCTCTCAGGGATCGAGGAAAATCGAGGATGATTTCTCTTCTGGCACCTAAGTGGTGGAATAAACTTCCTCTAGGTGTCCGTACAGCTGAGTCTCTGGCATTCTTTAAACAGTGACTTTCAACGTTGGGCATGCGCGAGCGTGCAGCAGCTTGGTGCGGTTGCTCTCTGAGTTTTTGTGCATTTTCAAGCAATTTCCCTCTGGGATTAATAAAGATCTTTGAATCTTGAATCTTAAGTCATGTCTGTTTCTTCAGTACATGGGCTAATCCCTCAAAACAAAAAAAACTTCCCAACAGTGTTTAATTGATAGTACTTAGTTAGTAACCTAGCGACCTTGTGTAAGGATCCATCGAATGATGGGAACTACAAAGCACTTTAAGTCGCTCTGGATAAGAGCGTCTGCTAAATGTAAATGTAACTGCTAAGCTGCGATAACATGGCAGCATCCTCTTTTCAGTATTATCAAGAGATGTGCTAAAATAAGTGACTGGCAGCTTCGATCCTGTTATGGCATTAAGCAAACTGTTTTCTGAGCCACATAGATGAAATGGTTTACTGTAGTCAAGATTTCTCCTGTAGGCACATTACAATAGTCACCTTTTAGCAGCTTGAAAGCTGCTACCGCTTCTGTGGTCCACATGAACCTTTTTTGTCTACTTCTTTTATTAGAGCACAAAATCTGATTCATACTACCACTATATGTGTGGCCAAACATTTCTCTTATATAGGGCTGTAAATCAATAAATATTACTTGGATGCCACTATTCGTATGCTCAGGCATGCATGACTAAAATGTGTGTGGATTCCTCACAGTCAGCATTACTAATAACCTACATATGCACAAGTGTGGATATATAGGTTATTTGTGGGCTTCCACTCTCTCACCTTTCTTGTATCCCTAACCATTGGGCCTTTAGCCCATCCCAGGAAACTCGGGGCACAAAGCTGGGTACACCCTGGACAAAGTGCCAATCCATTACAGGGCACAAACATACACACACTCACACACTCATTCACATAATATGGGCAAGTGGGGAACGCTAATTAACCTAATCTGCATGTCTTTGGGCTGTGGGAGGAAACCAGAGTACCCGGAAGAAACCCACTAAGCACGGGAAGAACATGAAAACTCCATGCAGGCGGAGGTGGGGTACCTGGCTGGGTACTGAACACAGACCCTGAAGGTACTAGGTGACAGTGCTAAAAACTAAGCCACCGTGCCGCAGAGTGCAAAGTTATTACAAAAAAAATTAGCTAAAATAAACACACCTGATGTTACACGAGCAGTAATAACATGAATAACTTGAAGATTTTTTTGCAGCATTTGTTACAATAGACAATTGTTCTGTTAAACACAATGAATTTGAAATCCCTGTAACAAAAGGCTACAACATATGTGGGTGCCATGACATGACACAGCTTATTGGGTGCTGTTCTGCCAGAAGAGCTTGCACAGACTTAGATGGACAGGGTTATTCTACAAGGATGATAAATGTGGCCTTAAAGCATGTGGGTACAACACGTCCTGGAAATGGTAATGGATACTCTGGGCATTTGATATCACCATTGGTTGCAGCCCTATTATTTAATCTCAGTGTTATTAACATTAGACTGATCAGTCTATATACATGTTTCTAAGTTATTAAAACTAGGTATCAAAAATCAGTGTTATTGTATAATCCTTTACTCATTGCTGTGCTTGACTGCCCACTGAATGATCAGTTTTATTCATTTAATTAGGTCATTAGCAATATTTTCTGGTGCGATTTGTAGCTGTTTGATGTCTTTTGATTATTTTAATGAGTAAACATGTACACACTTTTGCTTAAAAAAGTTAAGGGTTAATCCTTACAACAGATGAAGAATACACTTCCTTTCAGGTCGGGAACCACATTGATGTCATTACATCAAAATGGGTTGCTCAAGATGCAGGTATTGGAGCAGGGATTGATTCATACTTTGAGTATTTGTTGAAGGGTGCAATCCTGCTACAAGATGAGGAACTTCTGAACATGTTTCATGGTATGGACACATGGTACTTTATATGATTTTATATTTTTGCTACATGTAAATGCTAAAGCATATCACAAGTTCTTTTTGTCCTTTTTTCTGAAATATTTTGCATTGCAGAGTTTGAGAAGTCAATAAAGAACTATACCAAGTTTGATGATTGGTACTTATGGGTGCAAATGCATAAAGGTACTGTTTCTATGCCTATATTTCAATCCCTGGAGGCATTCTGGCCGGGTCTACAGGTGAGAGCACATATAGTGTCCCCTATATAAGGATATTACTTCTTAATTTTACATCATTCAGCAATCTCTTGGTGTACTTTTTTAACCAAGTGTGCATATTTGGTTTGTATAAAATTTTAGAGTCTTGTAGGGGATATTGAGAGTGCGACAAGGACCTTCCATAACTACTGTACAGTGTGGCGCCAGTTTGGTGGCCTTCCAGAGTTCTACAGTATTCCTCAGGGCTATACTGTGGACAAAAGAGAAGGATATCCTCTACGACCAGGTACTTGTATAGTTTAGCAGAAATCACAAGACACCAACGAAACAGGGGAAAATGTGTGACTGTTTTTCAGGATTTTTAATTGCTATAAAATTCCATTAATACATTTTTGTGCCCTTTATGGCACTTAAGAAAAAACTGTCCTCATACCTTTATTTTTATCAATGTGTTTGTTTCATGCTATTTTATGTCACTGAAAGCATCTGCATCATGAAGTTTGTGCTGCCAAGCCTTGGTTAATTTTTAGAGGGATTATGATACATCACTATACAGTGGAGCCTCGGATTGCGAGTAACCCGGTTAAAATATTTTAAAAAATAAATTTTGACTTGAAAAACAAGTCTTGGTTTACAAGTACCGAGTATCATGTAGCACGCATGCGATTCTTGTTTTGATGCCGATGATCGCAACTGAGCCAATGTTTTTTCTCTCTTTCGTGCTGCAGAATTATGGGTAATCGTCTTCCCTGCTCGGTCATAGTGCACGTCTCTCACTTGTATAATTAGCATCATTGTATACTGTTTACTATAACATTGTGACACACTGTGTGTGTGTGTGTGTGTGTGTGTGTGTGTGTGTGTGTGAAAGTCGTGTGTGTATGTGTGTATGTGAAAGACCACACAGAAGTCCTCCCTCCTCACAAATAAGAGAGGAGGATGGGTTACTGTGTAAACCGAGAAGAGGGAGAGGGGGAGGGTCTTACTCCTCCTCTCCTCTTACTTTAGCTTCACAAACATGCACACAGTGCATGCTTGCACATACACACACACACACACAGCGCGTGCGCACACAAACACACAATCACATAAGAAATAATGGAAACTCAGATTATACGTTTCACAACCCAAAATATATGTATATATATTTATAGTGATCATGTGACGTCAAAACAAGAAGCGCATACATGATACTCGATGAAGCGCATACATGATACTCGATGGTAAATCAAGCCACGCTCATTTTTCACGTCACAATGTATTAAATATTTTTACTCGTCTTGCGGAATTCTTGCAAACCGGGTTACTCGCAATTCGAGGTTCCACTGTATAGTGCTTTAACAAAATCAGCTTTACAGAATCCCAAAAAATATGGACATGGACAAAATTTTGAGAAAATATGTATAAATAACAATTATATCAGCAGGCAACGGCGGCAAGGAAAAACTTCTTGAGGTGGCAATAAGTTGGTGGCAAACCTTGAAAGGATCCAGACTTGGCAGGGAACCTATCGTTTTTTGGGTGATATCGAATAGCTGGGATTGATTTGCCACTTTACTGCAATTTTAAGCCTGGATGTTCAGTTCCACAGGAGAGGTGTTTAAGTTAATATTGATTTCACTTTTGTTGGTGGAGGCTCAGGTACAAAACTGTTTGTGGAAATTTAGTTTATTTATTCATTGATCTATACCGCTCTATCTTGCATGCATGCACACACATGCACATACACACATACTAGGGACAATTTGGGAGTGCCGATTAGCCTAATCTTTGTGGGAGGAAAGCAGAGTATCTGGAGAAAACCTATTAAGCACTGGGAGAACATGCAAACCTCATGCATACAGACCCGAGGCAGGAATCTGTTCCCTGGAGGTCAAGGCAACAGTGCTATCCACTACACCACTGTACCGCATCTGCACCTTATGCCTAACACAAAAACATTCACAGAAGACTTGGCTAAATAAATATGTTTTCAGATTAGACTTAAACACTGAGACTGTATTTGAATCCCGAACATTAATTGGAAAGGTATTGCATAATTTTGTGGCTTTGTAAGAAAAGGTTTTGCCCTTGCTGTAGTTTACATAATACAAGGTACTGATAAGCAACCTGCATCCCTTGATTGAAGTAGGAATGATACTTCCAGCTGCATGTGGTCCTACTTAGAAGTACTTCTGTCTTGTCAGGATTAAGCAGAAGGAAGTTAATTAGCATCCAGTGTCCTTTCCTTTACCTATTTCTCAACTTTATTCTCATTTGGCTTTTCAGAGACATATAACTTTGTCATCATCATCTAAATATCAACTGTTCAAAGTATTGAATAAGTAGTTCCAAGTATTGCATAATTTGGATGCCTTCAGCATTGTTTTACAATGTAGAAAAAATATGAATTAGGTAGGATAATGGAATTATTATTAGCAAATTATAATGACCAAATTATATATACAGGTGCATCTCAATAAATTAGAATATAATTGAGAAATTGATTTATTTCAGTAATTTGATTCAAAAAGTAAAACTTGTATATTATATAGTTTCACTATACACAAAAGGTTATTGTTAAAGAAGCTGCCTGTTGACAGGATGCTGTATCCAAGCACATTAATGGTAAGTTGAATGGAAGGAAAAAAATGTGGTAGAAAAAGATGACTGATTTGCACTTTATCCAATCACATTAGTGGAAAGTTGAATGGAAGGAAAAAATGTGGTAGAAAAAGGTGCACGAGCAACAGGGATAACAGCCTTGAGAGGATTGTGAAACAAAGCCCATTCAGTAATATGCAGAGATTCATAAGGAGTGGACTGCAGCTGGAGTCAGTGCTTCAAGATCCACCATGCACAGATGTATCCAGGAAATGGGCTACAATTGTCGCATTCCTTGTGTCAAGCCATTCACTCTCTCAAACCAGAGACAACGTCAGAGGTCCCAGAGTTTGGAGGATAAGAAGAGAGGCACAGAATCCAATGTGCTTGAGGTTCAGTGTAAAGTTTGCAATGTCAGTGGTGGTTTGGGGAGCCGTGTTATCTGCTATTGTTGGTCCACTGTTTTTTATCAGGTCCAAGGTCAGCGCAGCTGTCTACCAGAAAGTTTTGCATGCTCTGCTGAACACCTTTATGGACATGCTGATTTCATTTACTAATACCTGGTTTAAGGACCACTGTATCCATGTCCTTGATTGGCCAGATTATATACCTGATATAATTTGTTACACCTATTAAGGCTGTGCACTGTATATAACTACTTACACAATGAATGATTGCCTTCCTTTTTTTCCCACAGAGTTGATAGAGAGTGCAATGTACCTCTACAAGGCCACGGGTAACCCAGCATTTCTGCAGCTAGGCCGGGATGCAGTAGAGTCAATAGAGAAGATAAGCCATGTTAAATGTGGATTTGCAAGTGTGAGTACTTGAATACAAATTTTCTCCTTACAGGTTAAACCTTGACAAAAATTATATATCTTAATCATAATTAAGATACATAATTAAGTTAAATTAAGTCTACTTCTAAGGTTCAGTGTCCAGACATTTCCAGATGAACAGACCAATAGTCCACCAATAAGCCTTTATTGGTGGTCTATGGCATCCCAGACATGATGTTCTTGCAGCATGGTGTGGGTGCGACCTTGACGCTCTTAAAGCTGGGTTGTGCTGCAGACATTATGGCCAGGAAATCTGGCAAGGACGCCAGCACGAAGCTGTCAATGATGGGGTGCATTGCAAACTGTTCCAGAAACCTGGCAGGGGAGCCAGCATGATGCTCTTAAAGCTGGGGTGCACTGAACTGATTAAAAAACTATGACATAGAGCTTAAACAATTTAACTTACCTTGACAAAACTAAACACACCGCTGGAACAGAAAAAATTATTAGACAGTGAACAGTGTCAAAATACAAGCCACAAAAGCACAGTTTAAAACTGCATAGAGGTCCAACAGCATGCCAATAGGAGGCATCCCTGACACTGAAAGAAAATCTAAGTTAAAAAAAAAAGACTCTCCAGCATCAGAAAAGTTTGACAGTGCCTTGTGTTTTATTGTATTTATGGTGGGATGAAAATATTTAACAGTACAGTGTCAACATCTGTTAGGCAGCTAACCGCCAGATTATTTATTCCTGTGCACATACAGAATGCAGCAACTGACCATTTAAGTTAAGTTAAGCCTTTATTTGTCACATATACATTACAGCACAGTAACATTCTTTGTTTGCATATCCCAGCGTAACCGGGGTCAGAGTGCAGGGTCAGCCATGATGCAGTGCCCCTGGAGCAAATTGGGTTTGAGGGCCTTGCTCACAAAAGGATTGAACCACTGATCTTCCGATCAGTAACTCAGTGCCTTAGCCCTCTGAGCTACCACTGCCCTGAGCGTTTAGAGCAGGGGTCTTAATTTTTTTATCCACAAAGAAACAGGGTGGTTTAGGCTTTTTATTCAAACTCAGCTGGACTCTGGGTAGGGTATTAAGGTATTTATTACATTGGTTCAGTTAGTTTATCTCCAGTTCCAATCAACTATGAAATGTGCCCCCTAATTGGCTGTAAAGCAATACTGTAGCCACACAAATTAAAAAATAACTTTTATTTTCTTTGTATAGCAATTTTAACAATGGACATTGTTGCAAAGCAGCTTTACAGGAATAAATATTGAATAAAAAAATTAAACTCATATATTATAAGTATTCATTTCTTTTAATTTTGATGCTTATGGCATACAGCTAATGAAAACCTACAATTCAGGATCTCAGAAAATTAGACTATTTTGAAAAAGTTCAATATTGGAGACTCATGGTGTCACATTCTAATCAGCTAATTAACTCGAAACACCTTCAAAGCTTTCCTGAGCCTTTAAATGGTATCTCAGTCTAGTTCAGTAGGCTACACGATCATGGAAAAGACTGCCGAGTTGACAGTTGTCCAGAAGACGATTATAGATTTCCTGCACATGGAGGGTAAGACATAAGGTTGAATGGAAGGAAAGAAATGTGGTAGAAAACGGTACACGATCAACAGGAATCACCACAGCCTTGGTGAAGTCAAGCCCATTCAAGAATTTGGGCGAGATTCACAAGGAGTGAACTGCAGCTGGAGCCAGTGCATCAAGAATCTGTTGCCTTCTGATAGGTGTATTGTCCATGGGCATATTGTGAAAAGAGGATATGTATTGTCATGCCGTGCGTCTGTGATGGGTGTGCGCCCAAATCAATATCGCTCCTCGCTTACTCCGAAGCTCACTAGCAAGGCGGCCTCCACTTCTGCAGGGTGTGCGAAGGAGCGGGGCCGTGGAATTAGACACGGCTGGTGAGCCATCGCACAGCGGGGAGTGTAGCTCGGGGTCTGTTGGGAGACTGGACTTTACTACGTGGTGTGAGTGCGATGTACGCGCAGAACGCGGAAGAGCGGAATGCAAGTGGGGCAATGGAACGTGTCCCAGGGGCTTCAAAGAGACGAGTACGCATTAGATCACTGCAACGAGAACAGTTGCAAGCTCACTGCCGGAGCTTCCGCAGCTCTTGCGCTCACATAATGGAGCTGGATTATGGTGACCCTGCCGCCGAAGAAGAAAAGGCCACAGAAGGATCACGTTACGGCCCTTGTTCCCAGCCGGAGAAAGCCGCCCAGCCGCCGGACATCAGAGAGGACTCCCATCTGAGGCCGCTCCCACAGAGAGAGCTGGGAGGCGCCGGTCCGGCCATTCGCCGAGCAGAGTCAGTGTGAGCGGACGGAGGCAGGAGCTGCTGTCCATGTGGGCCCACGCTGCCACTTTGCCCGCTGTCCACTGCTCTCCAGCCTGTGCCCACATGCCAGCGGGGAACTGCCCACCAGACCTGCATGTGCACATTCTTTACTTCCCTTTCGTTCTTCCCTCCTTTAACCCTTTCCTTCCCTATTTATCCTAAATAAATTATCCTTTTTCCCATATGACCTCGCCTCATGTCCATGCTCTATGGTGCCACCCGTGCAAAAAGTGTCGAACCCGTTACAGTATGTTATGAAGCACATAATACATCATGTTCAATATTGTCTTAAATTATCACTACTATAGGGCTGTTTTTCAGTGAGTGATCCAGGGACAGTTAATGGTAGTCATTTTACATTTTGAGGTTTGTTCAGTCGACACAAAGTTGCCAGTAATTATGGAGTTGACTGTATTTACCCTCCTTTTGTCTTCCCAACTTTGTAATTCTTTGTTTTTATTTTATTTGTTTGTGTGTTTCCAAAGGTGAAGGACGTAAGGGACCACAAACTGGACAACCGGATGGAGTCATTCTTCTTGGCTGAAACTATAAAGTACCTTTACCTGCTGTTCGATCCTGACAACTTTATTCACAATACAGGCACAACATTTGAGCTGGGCGGGGCACATGGTGACTGCATTCTGGGGGCAGGGGGTTATATCTTTAATACAGAGGCACATCCACTTGATCCTGCTGCTCTTCATTGCTGCAGCAAAGACCAAGATGAGCGGTTGGAGTTACAGGACATCCTCCTGAGCTTAACAGAGTCTTATAAGCCTTCAATGGACCAATCAGAAGAGGCTTTGGTAGACAGAGAGCATTCAGAAAGAATAACCTTAAGTGTTAAAGATAAAAGAAAGGCATTTCACCTCTCCTGCCCAGTGGAAAGTTTTAGTGCTCGATTTGCAGTTAAGGGTCAAGTCTTTTCTGATGGCACATAAGCAGAATTTTTTTTTTTTTTTACAGTGAGGCGCAAAAGTCTGGATCCATAGGCATTTTTCCTTGTATGAAGTTGGATATTTTTCTTTTTATTTCAGACAAAAAATGGCTTTAAAACTAAAAGAAGATTTATTATAATTAATTATTTAAAATAAAACATTGCTTATGGATCCAGACTTTAGATTCTTCCTGTATATTCACTGAAAATATGTGAAATTTTCCCACCTTATATGTTCCTAAGGCTGAATAAAATTGAGGAATGAAAATGTGCAAAGTGTGCTGAATTATATCTGTGTCCATGAGTTTAGTACAACTCTGGGAAATGGTTGATGTGCATGAATAAGTTTTGAATCATGGTTATACAGACCTAATGGGCAAATGCTGCAAGGGGCATTGTAAAATTGCATGAAACCTGTAGGAAACCAAGAAAATCAAATCAATTCAATTACATTTTATTTGTATGGCGCATTTAACAATTGTCATTGTCGCAAAGCAGCTTCACACAATCAAAAGATTTATTTAAGTTTGTAATCAATGTGAATGTGTATGAATCAAAATGGTCAGATAGACCCTGGTGAGCAAGCCGAGGGCGACAGTGGCAAGGAAAAACTCCCAGAGATGGTAATAGGAAGAAAGCTTGAGAGGAACTAGACTCAACAGGAAACCCAGCCTCATTTGAGTGAAACAGAAAGCAGGAATTGATCTGGATTCATACAGTGTGTTAGGTGGCACCCAGTTCAGCTATAACAGTTGATGTTAATTGATGTTAATATGGAGTCCAGGTAGTTATTGGACACTCGGGTAGACTTGTAGGAAATTCCAGTCCTGAACTATCGAGCAACTGCAACCAACTATCAACTCCAGTCAAGGCCAGAACCGTCTTCATGGTAGAGTGAAACCGTCCACAGAAACCAGACGCATCCCAAGAGACACACGGGGCATCCATGTGACGAGATCTCCAACCAGAAGCG
>JAQMYK010000015.1:17658778-17673312 GCA_030014345.1 Clarias buthupogon
ACCGCTGATTATCAACGCGGGAATGAATGGCGCATTGCTCAAGTGCAAGTTGATCTTGGAGCTAAACTATTTGCTTTGGGTGAAAGCGCAATCTAGCGATCATTGTGTGTCAGCGACAGCTTCCCATTCAAACCAATAAGCGGTCAAATGACCGGTGAACCGCATTAAAAGAAGGTGACACTGGCGCGGCGCTTCTAGTGTTAAGGAACAGTGCATCACACCAAATTTTATGTTCAGGGAAAAACATAAACCATATTGACATTCATACTGCAATTTCTTACAAATTGAAGATGACTCTTCGTCGTCTTCTTAACAAAATAAGCACAGCATCAAGTGTTGACCTACAGCCCCAAGTGCTCTTCACAAATATTCCCCTTTATGACAATTTCGTAGAGGCGAAAAAAATTACATTTCTGTAAATTACCTGAATTTGACTCCACCCCATTGACAAGGGCTTCATGCTTGTCACCGTAAAAAGATAAAACCATAACAAAAACAGTCGCACCTTCAGTGCTTGGACCACTAACAAGAAGAAGAAGAATTCTAACAAAATCAATTTGAATTTGACTTCAAAGCACTTGGCCCTCTAAAAACATGGTTACAATGTTTTATTATAATTAGTTACTCTTAAACAAAACAGGTGTTGGTGATGTGTCTGAACAGAACAGGTTATGTCAAGAAATATTATTTATATTTATTTATTTTTACACCATTTATCTTAATTACACTGCAGAAATAGACGCAGCCATGTTTAGATATTATTCTTGTTTAGGTAGCAGTTTACTTTTTCCTCACAGATGCTCAAGTTATTTTAATAATATTCACTACGAAACATTTCTTACATTCGTTTGAAACTAAACAAAAAATGTGTTGATGTTGGATTTCTGGCTTGTGAATAAGATTTGTATGTATAAATATGCAAAAACATAGAAGGTGCATGTGTGTTTACAGACATGCCAGGTATGCCGTAAGGGTGATAATGATGCATGTCTACTATTATGTGATGGCTGTGATCGTGGATGGCACATGTTCTGCCTGAGGCCAAAGGTCACTCAGGTGCCAGAAGGTGACTGGTTCTGTCCTGCCTGCAATTCTCAGGTAATGAAGCATGAAAATCAGATCCTTATAAACTAACAGCAAGTAAAACTCAGTTATACATTATATCAAAATGCCTATACATTTGGTACATTTAACATGTTAATTTGGATCAAGGAACCCAATGAAGATTCTCTGCCAAAAAAATCAGCCAGACAAAGAGCAAAGGCACAAAAACGATGCCCTCCTTATGGAGGAGAAAGTTCAACTGAGGAGTGTCGAAATGCGCAGAACATGACATCACGGCAAAAAAATGGTCTCACCCCCTCCACTGGGACAAGCTACTCACTGTCCAAACGCAGACGCATGGCTACACGCAACCAGCCTGACCTCACATACTGCGAGTAAGTTACAGAATTAAGAATTTTCATTTTTAGACCGGCATTCTATTGTATTTTTTCTCAGTTAAACAATTATCAAGCATTAATAATAGTTTGGACATAGGAATGTAGTGTTTACATAATAATGACAATGAATGACTGCCGCATTCTCCACCAATATATGTAGACATTTTAATGTGGACACAAGGCCCAACGCATTCTTCACCATTAATATGTAGTGTTTAGCTCTGGGATAGAGGTAGATCGAGTCTTTAACGATTCGGGTTAATTTGATTAACTGAATCAAAATTTATAATGTACACTTTATCGACTATCCGTCCAGCAGTTAGCACAATTTAGTATATCTTACCAGTTCTGCTTATCACATGGCCAACGATGATAACAAAAAATCTAGTATTTAGCAATTATGAGCAAGGTAACTTAAGCTCTGGGCAAATGTTTAGACTTTAAAATACATGACCAAGACAACAGTTCTTTATAAAGAAACGAGAATTTATTTGACTAATCTACGACACATGAAACTACGCTAACTAAACACACGCACAGTTTGGAAGGTCACGTGGTTCTCCCTTTTGTGCATACTGTACATTAGCCCAACTGTCACATGGGCTCATCCGATTAGAGTTTTAATACCTTTTATAAAGTAATTTTGCATGAGCTCTGTTCATGCTACCAATTTCCCGTGTTCACCAACGTTCTTTGAATAAAGCCAGCGTTAGATTGATATCAAACATTACATATCTTACCCATTCATTCCTTCTTTTATCTAATAAAAGGGGTTTGTAAATGCTGATTACACCTTTTAAGTTATATAGAATAATCAAACATACACACAGGAATAAAACATACTATATAGTAAATATAGAATATGCGTTTTGCCCTACTGGCACACTTTAAAGATGGTTTAAAATAGTGTCCATGCCGTATGCCTCTTTGTTTATTGGAAGGCAGCTCTGGAGAGTGTCAAAGTGTGACTTGGTGGTTCCCCCCCCCCAACTCGAGGTGAAGCTGTAAAACTGTCCGCTTTGTTTACCGGATCACCGATTTACACCCTTGGTTTTGGGGTTTACTTCGAGGCATCTGGTCTTATGCCTTGTGAAGTTTCCTGCAGCTTCATTTTACAGACGCTCCTTTATGTTCATGGATCAGATACGATTATTGAGATGGCGCCAAGCAGGCTTGGAGAGGGGCTCCGGAATGTGATCAATTGATTGCTCTCTTTGGGAGCCCTGTTCATCCCTGCAGGAATAAATATAGGCTAATGATAGCTTATTTGCATGTCTGTGAAATTAATGTTTGAAAAATCCGTTATGTTAAAAAAAGCAAAAAAAACAATAAACATTCTAAAATATATTGATTGTATTTGTGTGTATATCTCAGGATCATTCTTATGGAGATGGAGGCCCATCCTGATGCCTGGCCTTTCCTAGAGCCTGTCAACCCCCGACTTGTACCTGGGTACCGCCGCATCATTAAAAACCCTATGGATTTTTTAACAATGAGGGAAAAGCTTCTAAAGGGAGGGTAAGATGAGACAAACACTGATGATTTGGTTTATTTTTAAAAGATTAATTTTCATTACGCTCAGTTACATACTGTTATTTCAAACAACCAATCTGATTATCTTGTGAGACATTGTGTCTTATACTGTATGTAAAATATTTATGTTTATTAACTTTAATAAATATTTTGTTCTTGCTGCAGCTATTGTACTTGTGAAGAGTTTGCAGCAGATGCTCAACTGGTCTTTAACAACTGTGAGCTCTTTAACGAAGACACATCAGAGGTGGGCATGGCTGGACACTCCATGAGACGCTTTTTTGAGAGCCGCTGGGCAGAGTTCTATTCAAACGTTCTATAAAATATATATACTTTTTTTTTCATTTTGTGCCATCCTGTTTTTTGTATATTGTTGCTTAGGGGCATAGTATGAAATTAGAATTCTTAATTTAATTTCTTTTAAAGAGAAAAAAAACATAGGAACTGAGGCTTACATATAGCACAATGCAGGTAATTACTTAATGATGCTGTAAAAACAAAAATACTTGTGTATTTTAAACATTTTTTGTGCCATCACACTGACTGGGCTGCACCATTATTAAAATGCCTAATTATACACCACTTCCTCATTTCCATTTATAACTTAACTGTTTCATGTTTCTTCATTTGGAAATGATAAAGGTATGTACTGTTTCTCTGGGATTTTGTGAACTATGCTTAATTTATACATGTTTACTATACTTTTTACTACTACCTTTTATTAAGTGTAGAGTTACATCCTAGTTTCTTTTTCAAATATATTAATTTTAATCATGCATCCAAACAAATGTGATCAAGTGACAGAATCCCATTAGCCAAAAAGAGTGCATACTTTGGCTCTCCAAATTGAGAAAAAGAACATATAATAAATGGGGAATAATTTCAGCCAGCAGAAATCAGACCTGAAATCACACCAGAAGTCAGACCTGCTCAACTGGGTCCACATTACAGCATTGTCAGACATTCAAATCATCCATCCATCCATCTTCAACCACTTATCCAAAGTCGGGTCGCGGGGGTATCCAGCAGGGAACCCCAAACTTCCCTTTCCCCAGCCACCTCAGCTAACTCTGACTGGGGAATCCCGAGGCATTCCCAGGCCAGTGTGGAGATATAATCTCTCCATCTGGTCCTTGGTCTGCCCCATGGTCTCCTTCCAGCTGTACGTGCCAAGAACACCTCCCTAGGGAGGCGTCATGGTGACATCCTTACTAGATGCCCGAGCCACCTCAACTGATTCCTTTCCACGCAAAGGAGTAGCGGTTCTACTCTGAGTTTCTCACGAATGAATGAGACATCTTATCTCTAAGTGAAAAGCCAGATACCCTTCTGAGAAAACCCATTTCGGCTGCTTGTATTCGCGATCCTGTCCTTTCGGTCATGACCCAACGCTCATGACCATAGGTGAGGGTTGGAACGAAGATCAACCGGTAGATTAAGAGCTTTGCCTTTTGGCTCAACTCTCTTTTCGTCACAACAGTGCAGTAAATACAGATTATTCGATTCTCTGGCCAACCTCACATTCCAATGTTCCAACACTCGTAAACAAGACCCAGAAATACTTAAACTCCTTCACTTGGGGTAACAACTCGCTCCCTACCTGGAGTAGACAATCCATCGGTTTCCTGCTGAGAACCATGGCCACAGATTTCGAGGTGCTGATCCTCATCCCTACCTTTAACACTCAGCTGCAAACCAATCCAGCATGCGCTGTAGGTCACAGACTGATGATGACATGAGGACCACATCATCTGCAAAAAGCAGCGATGCAACCCTTAGCCCACCAAACTGGAAACACCTTGATATTATAGACAGCACTTGATGTCCATGGCGGAGGCCAACACCCACTGGAAATAAGTTTGACTTACTGCCGAGAACACAGCTCTCACTTTGGGAGAAATACTCCCGCAGTACCTCCCACAGAAAATCCAGAGGGACCTGATCATATGCCTTCTCCAAATCTACAAAACACATGTAGACTGGATGGGCATATTCCTAAGCCCTCTCCAGGATTCCTGCAAGAGTAAAAAGCTGGACCGCTTTTCTATGACCAGGACGGAATCCACATTGTTCCTCTTCAATCTGTGGTTCGAATATCGGCCGAACCCTCCTTTTCAGCACTTTCCCAGGGAGGCTGAGTAGTGTAATGCCCCTATAGTTGGCATACACCCTCTGGTCCCCCTTTTTGAAAAGAGGAACCACCACCCCAGTCTGGCACTGTCCCGGACTTCCACGCAATGTTGAAGAGGCGTGTGAACCAAGACAGTCCCTCAATTCCCGGGGCTTTGCCAGTGTGGAGTTGTTTGACTACCTCAGTGACCTCGCCCAGGTAGATTAACGCCAACCCCCCGTCATCCTCCAGCTCTGTCTCTGCAACAGAGGGTGAATTAATCAGGTTCAGGAGTTCCTCAAAGTGTTCTTTCCACTGCCCGATTACCAGTGTCCCATCCTTGCTGTACATTGCTCCCCTTGACGTTCCTAATTCACCCGCACTACCCGTTTGGGCTTACCAGGTCTGTCCAGTGTCCTCCCCTGCCACCTGACCCAACTCACCACCAGATGGTGATCAGTTGACAGCTCCTTCCCTCTCTTTACTCGAGTGTCCAAGACATATGGCCTCAGGTCAGATGATACGATCATGAAATCGATCAATGACCTTCAACCTAAGTTGCTCTGGTACCAAGTACATGTATGAGCATCCCTTGATTCGAACATGGTATTTGTTATGGACAATCCATGACTAGCACAGAAATCCAATAACAAAACACAGCTCAGGTTTAGACCAGTGAGGCCGTTCCTTGCTATCACGCCCCTCCAGGTATCTCCGTCATTGCCCACATGTGCTAAGTGACCACTTTGCCTTGGGAGACCCTACCAGGAGCACATGGCACCAGACAACCCCGCTCCCAGGATCATGAAGGCACATAAACCTCTCCACCATGATAAGGTTCATTCAAATCAGTTGAATTTTATTTATATATTGCTTTTTAAAGTGAAGGACATTTTCCCAAATCAGCTTTACAGAAAAAAATCCTGGATATAAATTGGAAAACTACTTTATAGCTTTATCATTTTATCCCAAATGAGCAAGCTAGAATTGACAGTGACAAGGAAAAAGTCCCTGAGGTGACATGAAAGGAACAAAACTCATCCTTGATGACTTTCAAATAGCAAGTGCTATCGTGTAACAGGAAATGCATTTTAATTATTATGTGATCCAGTTTGTTAAGGCTACTCTTTGTTCTCTCATTTATGGCAATTTAAGACCTATAACTATTAGAGCACCTGCAGTCAATTTTATGGCACAGGTACTGTATATTCCATGGCAACCAGCTTAAGAAAACCAAAATTTAAAAAAGCTCAAATACATTTTATATATGATATGAACATAAGACATAATTTTCACACATACATTGGCCGCTACGGAGTTCTGACCTTAACCTTGGAATTTGGTAGGGAAGACTATGGATTGAACCCACTGTCCCATCATCAATACAAGATATCAGCCAAAATTGCAACAATGGATGGAAATACATGTTGTGATGGTGCATAAGGTTGTCAAAACAATAATGAAATCAAAGTCACACATTTTTATTTATTTATTCATTTTCGACTAGCTAGTGTGTTAAATTTTGATTATACTTTAGGATGTGCCTATCAGACCATGTTTATGCAAGAATCTAGTGGTAGAAAAGTGTAATAGCACTGTTAACTATGTGAACCTTATATAACATACTGTCCTAAGTACCCATCAATTGACGGTTAAAGTGTTTGTAGAAATAGTTACATTTAAACAAGCTGATCAGCTTTAATGTAATCAGTGATATTATTTCAGGTTGAAGGTTGTACATGTCTGCCTATCCTTCTGTATGGCAGAACCTCTGCCTAACTTGTTAATTCAAAGAAATTACATTTTGTAAGGTTGAGTATCTTATGCCTTGTTTAAGTTAAATTGTACTTCTTTTGTTGTCAGCCAAATACTTGTACACTCCCTGTTCAGTAATCGGAGAGTGAATCACAGATGAGAAAACTTAAAAATAGATCGGATAAAGATTGTTTTCTTAAAATGACTCCAGTTCATTAAAATTCACTTATTCCACTTCAGCACTTTTATTTCTGTGGTAAAATCATTTAATCTCAGTAAAAATATTCAGTTTATCTTTTCTAATTACAGTGGAACCTTGGATTGCGAGTAACTTGGTCTGCAAACGGTTTGCAAGATGAGCAAAATTTAAAAATAAATTTTAACTCACTAAACGAGCAAGGTCTTGATAATCTAGATATATAGGTGCATCTCAATAAATTAGAATATCATCAAAATGTTGATTTATTTCTGTAATTCAATTCAAAAAGTAAAACTCATTATACAAATTCATTACACACAGACTGATATATTTCAAGTGTGTATTTCCTTTAATTTTGATGGTTATGGCTTACAGCTAACGAAAACTCAAAATTCAGTATCCCAGAAAATTTGAATATTACTTAAGATGAATTTTTTTTAAAATGAACACAGAAAAGACTACTAAGAAGTATGAACAAGTACAGCTCAATACTTGGTCTGGCCTCACTTTGCATGAATTACTCCAGCGATGTGGCGTGGCAAGGAGGCGATCAGTTTGTTTCACTGCTGACATGTTATGGAAGCCCAGGTTGCTCTGATAACGGCCTTCAGCTCTTCTGCGTTGTCGGGTCTGGTGTCTCGCATCTTCCTTATCACGGTACCCCATAGATCCTTTATGGGGTTTAGGTCGGATGAGTTTGCTGGTCCATCAAGCACAGAGATACCATGGTTAAACCAGGTATTAGTACTTTTGGCAATGTGGGCTGGTGCCATGTCCTGCTGGAAAAATAAATCAGCGTCTCCATAAAGCTGGTCAGCAGAGGGAAGCATGAAGTGCTCTAAAACTTCCTGGTAGACGGCTGCTTGGACCTGATAAGGCACAGTGGACCAACACCAGCAGATGACAGGGCTCCCCAAACCACCACTGACTGCAAACTTTACACCGGACTTAAAGCAACTTGTGCAATTCTGTGCTTGTCGTCTCTTGCTCCAGACACAGGCAACCTGATTTCCAAATGAACCGGGAAATTTATTTTCCAACAGTCCAATTCTTTTTGTCCTTAGCCCAGGTGAGACAACTCTGGCATTGTCTCTGGTTCAAGAGTGGCCTGACACAAGGAATTGCGACAGTTGTAGCCTACTCTATGTCCTGCATGTGTCTGTGTGTGGTGGCTCTTGAAGCACTGACTCCAGCTGCTGTCCACTCCTGTTGAATCTCCCCCAAATTCTTGAATGGGTTTAGTTTCACAATCCATTTAAGGCAGCGATTATTCCTGTTGCTTGTGCATCTTTTTCTACCACATTTTTTCCTTCCATTCAACTTTCCATTAATGTTCTTGGATACAGCACTTGTGGCCCATTGAACCAGACTGAGAGACAATTTAAAGGCTCAGGAAATTGTGGCATTTTCACAATATTCAACTTTTTTGAGATACTGAATTTTGGTTTTTCATTAGCTGTAAGCCATAATCATAATCAAAATTAAAAGAAATAAACACTTGAAATATATCTATGTCTGTGTGTAGTGAATCTATATAATGAGTTTCACTTTTTGAATTGAATTACGGAAATAAACCAAGTTTTCGATGATATTCTAATTTATTGAGATGCACCTGTACAGACTTAAAGGTATAGCTGAAAGACAGATTTTTGTACGGACTAAACCTTTCTTTTATTTATATACATAGATTTATCATATCTGTAATTAATGACTTCAGCACTGACCAGATGTAGACAAATGAGACAGTTGTAGTGTAAAGTAATATCATTTAAAAGAAACATTTGAAAATCTATAGACCTTGTCCAGTCATGTAATCCAGTCATATGTAATCTCAGATAATAGTGCAAAACCAAACAATGATGAATTATTGGCTTTTTAATGTTTAACATAAAAATTTTAATGACCTTAATAAAAAGCCATGTGAAGTACTACCTTGCTGACACAATTAGACTGAAAAACTACATAATTTAAAATTTCAGTAACATTGATTTAAAAAGTAAAGCAAATGCTAACTGAATACCATGGGAAGCTACTGTATATAATGCTACTGAAAACATGATGTATGTCCTAGCCCAATTTAACCTCTCCAATAGACTGAATTAGCAAATGTAACACATAATATATATTGCATATTTACTGACTATTTATTTCTTTATTATGCAAACTGAGCATACAAATGGATGGTATACAAGTACAGGAGCTCTTGATCTTTGATCTAAACTGCAGACTGTAAAAATGCAGTGTTCTGATTATTCTTTGTTTAAAGATTTGAGGAAAGCAGCTTTGCAGAGGGAAGGTGTTTTAGCATCACTGGAATCCATGCTGCTAATGAATAATGTATCATCAGTCGATTTCATTTGCCCAAGTGTGTTTAAGTTGAACTCTATTGTAGGGCTTTTACCCATAGATATATTTTTTAAAAGAAATTAGAGACAGCACTGGTATTTTCTTACCAAGTTGAATAATGATGTCTTTATTCATATTTTCACTAACACTGCACTTCTTTATATTTACAAAGCCATCAGCAGAAAATAGACACACACACATACACACACACACATATATATATATATATATATATATATATATATATATATATATAGGCAGTATGAATATGCACAAATTAGAACATAAATACAGTTTAAAAATGTTCAAAAATGAACTGTGTTGCCATTATTTTAAAATTTGTTGCCATGTGTTTACATTGTTACCCTGCCCTGGTACATGCCCAGAAGCAGATGTTTTTGATTTTTCCCAAATGAAAGTCAAAAGTTTAATTAGTCTCAAATCTTACACATTTAAAAACTGTACATACCCATTAAACAACCACACAGAGCTTTTTTTTTTTTTAGCAGAAATGTTCCTTCTTAAGAATTATTTTTTTCAGTCATGAATTTTGTCCTAGGCCTGTGTGTAGCATGAAATAATGTGGGTTTTAATGTGCATGATCAGAAACTTAAACCCACGCTGGTTTGCAGAGAAAAATATTTGTACTCAGTCTTTTTTAACCCCCATATCATCCAAATCACTTCAAACTTGTTTGTTTGTGCATATTTGTGCATGCAAAGTTAATATTTGTGCTCATGTAGTCTTTGAGATATTAAGATTTAAATGTTGCCCAAATTGCTTTAAAGTCTTATTTGTTGAGCCATTTTTTGTGTAAAAAATTATTTGAAGTGATTAAGACGATAATAGGGAGCTGAATAAAAAGAAGCCACTCAAAATCTGAAAAACTGAATAAGCACAAATGATTATTTTGTAAGCACATATGATGCACAAAGAAACTAACATGATTTTGTTAATTTTCTGATTATGTCGGGGCCAGCTTTACACAGTTTGAATTTTGAGACTAATTAAACATTCTGTTTCTGCTATTGACCAGTGATAATTGCACTGACAATTATCAATTTTACACCTTAAACCAGTTCCTCTTGCATTAACCTGGATTTTGTACAAAGAAAATGTAGCACAAGCAACCTTATTTTGAACATTATGTTCCCCCTCCAGCCATCGCCATAAAATACTAAATGAAGCCACGCTCTATCAGCTCAGAGTTGTGCTGAGATTGGCCAGGATTGAGCTCAATAGTGTGACTTATTTGATCTTTCTCAGTAAATTTCTTTATGTGGCTCAGCTAACATTTTTCTTTACTTTTTCAATTATCAACTGCTTAAATTTGTCACAAATCTTAAACCTATTTTTTAAGCATACATTTCTATTTGGTTTTAATTGTAAACATTTTTTCTTTAACTTGATATTTTCAAGCATTCACAAAAAAAATCTAAACTTTTTTGAAAGCATTTAAAATCTAGTTTGGTTTTCTGCTCATTTTATTCCATAAATAACACTTTAGAATATACAAGTTATTAAGTAGACTATGTAGGTTATTACTCTGTTTGGGAGTTTATATGGATTCACATTAATCAACAACAGTAATTTTATTCAGATTTCTGTTTCCATTAGCATATTTTTTATTGGATTGAAGCATTTTTTAAAAATATGTTGTTCATTGTGAGCAGAGGTACACATATTTCTCATTTCATTGTTCAGTACCAATAGCAAAGTTATCACCTTGTGATGCCTTGCCTATAAAAACTGATCCTGCTTTTTTTTTTTTTGTCAAGTTAAGTGGCCTGGGTGGCTCTGTCAGTTCTTTACTTATACCGTGTTACTTAACCTTCTTCTCTAATCTCATTCACTGCTGTCCACAAAGTCGTTTTTCTTATGAACTACTTAGGATTTATACTAAGTTTGTCACAAGTTCAATGATGCACTTTACCATGCAGTAAGAGATAGCACTCATAATTAGTGCAAATTGCATACTTTATTGAAAATGAGAATCCCTCATCCAATTGTTAAGATGACTACTTATTAAGGCCATTAGTATTAAATATTAAGGATATGAATCACTCTGCATCACAAAGAGTATCACAAAGTTCTGATACTGCTCTTTATTGAGGATTACTAAATTACTGTTTTTTGTTTGTTTTTCCTGAAAATAAGAATTACTCAGAGGTTTAATGCAGAGTTGAACACTTTTCACAGTGATTAATATGGGTTAGCTGGGAACAAGATATCTAACCTTAGAATGAGCGTTATGGGAGATCACTTAAATGCGTAGTGAAATCGGGGGGGAATATTAGATGTTTAATAATGAAAATAAGAGCATTTCACATGCACAATCAGAAAAAAGGCTAATCAGAAAAAAGGCTTTTTATTTTGGTAGGGAGCATAAAGAATGGACTGTGAAGCATTGTAAAAGGTCATGTGCCCCAGGAGCAAATAAGGTTAACAGCCTCGCTCAAGAGCTCAACAGTGACAACTTGGCGGTGGTGGGGCTTAAGCCCCCAATCAGTAACCCAGAGCCTTAACCATTTGAGCTGCCATTTCCCTACACAGGTGGGCCACAGTGATCCACACATATGTACACAGTACTATTCAAAAGGCTGGACAAAACTTTTAATTAAATGTTAAATGTCATAATAATTGTGTAGTTTTTTGCTATTTGTTTTCTACCTTCTGGAACAATAGGTCATATAGAATTATAGAATTAGGTTTACTTAAGTAACAACAACGACAACAACAAGCAGTTCTTATTTTAAAAGATAAATGTCAGCTGTTCCGGAATAGTTCTTGCAAGAGAAGTATTATCAAGTGCATTTGCAAAACCCATCAAACACCATGATGAAACTGGCTCCCAGGGAGACCATCCCGGGAAAGAAAGACCAAAACATACCTCTGCTGCAGAGAAGTTCATTTACAGTTACCATCCTCAAAACTGTAACTGACATGAGGACTAATTGGGAAGCAAAGCAACCAGCCACTTCACGGTCAACAAACCTGACTGATCAATGAGAGTGGGGGAAGTCGGCATCCAAATTTACCAGTTCACCATAGAACTCTATATCCACAAGCCCCCCCAGATCTCCACCATCACTTACTGTATGAGAAATATAGTTAAAAAAGACTTGGCTAAATAAATATGTTTTTAGCCTAGATTTAAACACTGAGACTTTGCCATTAATTAAAAGGCTATTCCATAACTTTGGGACATTGTATGAAATAGCTCTGGCCTCTGCTGTAGGTTTCATAATACAAGGGACCAGCAATCATCCCATACTCTTTGACTGAAGGTAGGTTGGTGGACCATAAACCAGTAGCAGTTTATTCGGGTACTGTGGTGCAAGACCATTTAGTGCTTTATAAGACAATAGTAATACTTTCAAAATCAGTGTGAAATGTCACTGGGAGCTAATGCAGTGTGGATAAGATAGGAATGATGTGCTTATATCTTCTGATACTAGTGAGGATTCTGACTGCTGCATTCTGGACTACCTGAAGCTTGTTTATGTTTGGTTAAAACAAATACATGGGGGCCTCCGAGTGGCGCAGTGGTAAAGTGCTCGCCCTATCATCCGGAGATAGCGAGTTCAATTCCCAGGTGATGCTGACAGCCAGGTCTAGAGAGAGCTGATTGGCTGAACGCTCTCAGAGGGGAGGAATGAGAGGTACTTGGTGCTCCCACATTAATCACAGCTCTACAGCCAATCAGGGGGGTCTGTGAGCTCACACGCCCAAGCTGTACAAAAAGAGGCAGTGGGCTGGCATCACGTGGTTCGGAGGAAACACGTGATAGTCTTTGGCCCTCCCGACTGACTGGTAGTAGTAGCCTTATTGTGGGAGCCCCTAGGGACTGGGAGGAATTGGATATGACTAAATTGGGGAAAAAATCGGGGAAACCCCGTCCCCCCCAAAAAAACACATGGGAGTTAGAACCAAAAAAATCTCAAATTTGAACTCATCAGACCAAGGGATAGTTTTTCACTGATGGACAACAGTGGAACCTCAGATTGCGAGTGACATGGTTTGCGAGTGTTCCGCAAGGCGAGCAAAATTTTTTAATAACTTTTGACTTGAAAAACGAACAAGTCTTGGTTTACGAATACAGAGTATCATGTAGCACGCATGCGCTTCTTGTTTTGACGGCGAGCATTAAGTGATCACAACTGAGCCAATGTTTTTTCTCTCTCTTGCGCTGCAGAATTGTGGGTAATCGTCTCCCCAGCTCGGTCTCTCACTGGTATAATAAACATCCGTGCACGCGTGTACTGTTTCCTATAACACCATGTGAGTGCTTAAAGCCTCTTTTATTTTGTGTTTGTATGCGTGTGTTCAGCGTTCATTCTTTTCAAAGGTAAAGTGCAGGTTAATTTGTTTTATTTTTACCTTAGAGCAGTGATTCCGTTAGTGCGCGCTCATGCGAGTGTCATTAGCGATGTGATTAGCTTCACACACACAGCGCCTGCGCGTACAAACAGAAACACTTATCTGTCAGGATTTATTTTTACCTTATTTTTTAAGGTGAAGTGCAGGTTAATTTGTTTTATTTTTACTTTATATTTTGTATTAATTATTTTCATGTATTTTTTTGGGCTGAGGAATGAATAATTTGAGTTTCCATTATTTCTTATGGAATAGTTCGCTTTGATTTACAAGTGTTTTGAAATACGGGCCCGCTTCCAGAACGAATTATGTTCGTAATCAAAGGTTCCACTGTAATGATTTCTTTGCCACAATTCAACAATGATGGGGTGCTGTAAATCTGCAGTTTCCAAGGCTGGTCATTCTAATCAACTTTATCTCTGCAGCAGAGGTAGCTCTTGGTCTTCCTTTTCTGGGACGGTTGTCGTAAGAGGCAATTTTATCATAACATTTGGTGAATTTAGTGACTGCACTTGGGAATATATTTAAAGATTGATTGACCTTCATCTTTCACACACGCAGGCAAATTAGGGAAAAAAACTTATATATACAGTGAAACCTCGGATTACGAGTAACGTGGTTTACGAGTGTTCCGCAAGACTAGCAAAGATTTTTAATACATTTTGATTTGGAAAACGAGCGTTGTCTTGGTTTATGAGCACCGAGTATCATGTATCACGCATGCGCTTCTTGTTTTGATGCCGAGTGTCACGTGATCACAACTGAGCCAACG
>JAQMYK010000015.1:17981903-17992855 GCA_030014345.1 Clarias buthupogon
TAACGGCATTCGTTGACAACGAATTTCATTATCGATAATTATCGATTTTATCGATTAGTTGTTGCAGCCCTAATACAGAGTTTGAACCAGCTCACTTATTCTAAATCTGTACTCAACTTTTCTCTTTTTGCATCTGCAACTTCCAGTTCTAGAATTTGTCCCATCAAACACACCCTGCATTAGAGACCAACCTGTATCAATGCTTTTAAGTTTTACTTTAAAAGATAATCTCCTGATAAAAGCAAAGTTGTATGCACACTGCAATGACGCATTTAAGGTAAACTTTTCACAAGCTTAAATTATTTGCAATTTATGGGAACAAACAAAAACAAAAAGTGGATTTTTAACATTTTGGCTTTAAATCTCTAATGATGGTCCAATGATGCAACTGTTAGAGAATGGAGACAATATTTCTCTGCTTAAGTGCTGCTTGCAGCTATTTTTTATTTTTACAGCAAACATGTTTCATAGCTTGATTATTAAGGTTCCAATGCACATGAACATTAGGAGACAAATGTTCTACTTGAAATTTGACCTTTTGTTCCAATACCAAAATCTTCATAAAAAAAACAAACCCTACATCTTTAAAAATTGCAGTAAACGTGATTACGTATTATGTTACATACACAATGTGGTGTGGTATAATACCCCTATCTCACCTACGCGGTTTCGCGTGGTGGCCATAAGTACGGTTCATCATGATTCACCGCGAGTTTTTGCGCTGTGGGTACGGTTCCATCTTTCCGCGCGAAAAATTAAACGTTTAATTTTTTGCCGGTCCTCGCAGAAGCTCGTGGTCCCTACAGAACTTCGCGGAACACCAGCGTAACGTCGTCGGCCAATCACAGCAGCTCACGGTGCCTAACTCCAGATCTCACCGTGAGTCAAACCGCATAGGTGAGATAGGGGTATAAGGCTACTTACTGTGGATGCGCTAATATGTCTGGCAGTCACAGCAACACCTGCAGCATTCTGGAGAAGAAAGGAAAAAAAGTAAGCACATGAACTATATAGGTGGACTGTGCTAAAGATAAACAGTTTGAAACATTGTGTAAGGAACAAGGCTATTATAGCTGCACAGAAAAATAATAATGCAAGATGACAAACCAAGTAGACATTGACCTCAACAGCATGGACAGGAATGTGTGCACAGCCAACGAGTCTAGTCCTTCTTATCAATCTTATGTCTCAAAAGAGAATCAGAATGTATGCCGTAAGTTAATCTCTAAGTAACATCTCTGTATGACAAACAAAAGAAAATTATTGGATTATCTATTTTTTTTTAAAAACTGGCTTTGATCATGATCTCGTTTGGATTAAGCACAACATCTCAACAGTTAATCTGCTGTTCATAATCACATGTCCCTACAAGTCATTTAACTTTTAAATATTCAATTGTTATTATTCTTTAAATAAGAATACTACAAAAAACAGCATTACAAAATACTTTATTTTTACTTGATGAGAAAGTGAAAACCAATGGTGTCTCCTTTCCAGTTTGTGACTATATTTGTGAACAGCTTTGTATCCACAGTTTATGTGATCTTGCACTCATTTATAATTCATTTTTAAAAGTATATTTCATTGATACTGCTCTGCATGCTTAATTATTAGTTTCAATAATCAATAGGTTATTCAACTATATAAATAGTTATTTGTCAGTTGCTGCCCTAGTGGCAAAACTATGTTAAGAGTCATTCACAGGAAACAACATGGAAGATCTCAGTACACAACAGAATTCAAGGCTTTCTTTACGCGATCAAACAAAAACAATTGAACAGTGGATACTATTTTGTCCTGCATTTCAGACATCTTACAAGAGCTCAAGCTCAGGGGTGGCTGGTAAATGTTACTGTAGCATTGCTAAGCATATATCTTAGATCACCATAAGGTTTGTCGGCCGCAGCACCTGCAGTTACTGCTGTATGCAGAGGAGAGGGTGGACACCAAGTCTCACCCAGGGGATGTTATTCTCTGCTTGCCAATTACATTAAATATTGTTATATTGAACAGTTAATAATTGTAATAAATTTTTACTTGAAATGCCGTAAATTACACTAAGCCTCTATACCCGGATACCATGAATTGTATTGATCATTCACTCATCATCTATACGGCTTTATCCTGTCAAGTATTGATTTTGTTACTTATTAATTTCCAGAGTTGTATTATTTCTTTAATAAACGCAGCACATACAATGGCGTGCATATGTTATCACAGGACCACTAACTCCTTCAATAGATTTCACTGCTGTTACCGTTTTAGCGGTTTCAAAAAATTAATGATTTGATGCCTCTTCATTCTATTAGTCAACATTAGCTAGCAACACAACTATACTCTCTGTGCGGCAGAAAGACTACCAGCAGCATTTAAGGCAGAATGTTTTTTGTGCAGGTTACTCATTGCAGCAATCATGACTATTATTTTTGTTTTCTTGCATGACATATATCCAACTGATTGGATCTTTGAGAGGTTACAAAATGTATTGATCTTTTGCAGATGCATGACGTCAGTCACAACAGTGGATTGCAAAAGCACCATTAAATTACATTAGGCTACTATGTATTTTCATTGATTACACTGGAGGTGTAGTTCAGAGCCAGGAAAAATTACCTGATGATTACGTACCAGTTTACCTGATACTTTGTCTCACAGATAAAAGAGTAAACTAGCAACTGGTAGTTTCTGTTCGGCTGATTAATTTCATATGTGGTATATTGTGGTGCACTTTGTAAATGATTCAAAAGAGAAACAAGCATGTGATGATGGATGAAGGTTTTTTGCAGAAGTTTATCATAATGCATTTCAATCACACGGAGTACAACCCTGCGATTGGATTTAGTGGCGTTTGCTAGAGTTAGCCTTAGCTCATTCAATGCTTCTGTTGCAAATGAGATTATGCTATGGAATATGCTTTGCTTTAAAATTCATAAAATTAGATGCAGGTAAATTTAACTAATACTGTCATTTCAAGCTTTCTAATTAATAGCTATGGTGGACAGTGGTTAGCACTGTCACCTTGCACCTCCAGGATCCGGGTTCGATTCCTGTCTCCGTGTGCATGGAGTTTGCATATTCTCCCCGTGGTTGGATGGTTTCCTCTGGGTAGTCCGGTTTCCTCCCACAATCCAAAGACATGCAAATGGCGTTCCCAAATTGCTCACAGTGTGAGAATGAGTGTGTGTGTGAGTGTATGTGTGTGCGCCCTGCGATGGATTGGCACCCTGTCCAGGGTATAAACCGCATCGTGCCCCAAGCCTCCTGGAATAGGCTCTAGGCCCCCGCGACCCTAAATACAGGATGAAGCGGTATAGATGAGTGAGTGAGTTAAATTGATATATTTCCCTTTACTTGAAGAAAAATGTGAGGGTCGTCAATTCCAGTGCATTCCAGCAGCACCACACCTATGTTAATTATCAGATTATGCATGGGAGCTTGCGGACACTCGCTCCATTGTCAGTGCTGTTACCACCAAGTGTGTTAAAGCCGCACCCCCAAAATCTCAGCGTTGCATTACATTAACCTGCTCTTCAGGAAAAGCAGCTATGTTTAAATGGAATACCTGGCCATGACTACATTTCTGGGTCCAAGATTGTGAACACAATACATCAAGACATAGCACAAAAGTAAGTGTGCTAAAGTGAAGAGTATTAAAAACAAATTAATATTGTTTTGTCAAAAGCTGTCTGAATAACAGCCCACAGGGAAGAAATCCCAGAGTCCATCCCCTGAAATATCCAGGAAGAAGAGGACAGACCTTATTTAACTTCTGCAGCATGTTCAGTGGCATCTGATCCTCTTTTACAGCTTAGAGAAGCAGTGACAGCTGAAATCAAACTTATGCCCCTTGTAGACAGTGGAGAAGACCCTCTGAAAATGGTTTCGCTGACTAAGCAAGCCAGCCCAAAATTAGTTATGTATATGAGGAATCAGCTCACCATCAGACAGAAGGAATGTCATCACAGCACATCGGTCCTGTCTCAACTGAGCACAGGTGGAAAGGTTTGTCTGGTCAAAGAATTTAAAGTCACTGACTTTCAGACTTTAGAAAGCACAGACAAAGGGTTTTTTTTAATGTTCAATGGGATGATTTAGATTTTACAGTGGTTTTGGGTGGATCAAAACTAAACCTACAAAAAAAACTTGACTTTGAAGGATAATTTAATTAGCTCATTTTTGTATAGATTTTGTATAGTTATTTGTAAAATAACTTTCAAAATCCTCCAAAAAGACTGAACAGTTTTGTTTATGGTGTTGTGTTTGCAAACATCCTCTCAATATGAACATTTGTGCCACTATTCATTTGTAGTATAGATAAATAAAGTCTAAATACTAAATTGTATATTTAATAGTCATGAATCACGGTTTTAAATCTCCATTTGACAAAATAACCTTTTTTTCCCCCATCAAATTGTTCATATAGATTTGCCTCATAGTTTCTGTAAGGGAAGACATAATAGACTCATTTGATCATATTGCTCTTTGTGAAGCAAACATGAAACAGAGCGTGTTTCATCATAGAACAAACAATGAAGTAAAGAAATTAGCCTGAGAAACAAATTGTGTGAATATGTCTAAAATATTGGCAAAGATTTTAATCATCAGTTTGTGTCTGACAAAGATTTTTGTTTGACAGAAACCTGATTAAATTCTTTGTCAAGATTTAGGTTTTTAACATATTTACTTATCAGACTTGTGGTCTAATAGTATCGAGTAATTTGCCTACTATATAGGCAAAATGCTAAATTTTTAATAAATAAGACATCAGCCTTAGCAATTTACAGCTAATGTACATGTCCTTCAACACAAATAACTGACTACGTTTTTCTTGTGCTTTTTTTCACATTTCCAACACCAGAATAGAGCTGTCTGCTGTCTGCAAGATGTCTGCAGCTATTTTAGGGTTGTACAGCACACTGGTCAAGTGAATTGTGTTAAATGTGCTTTATAAATATTTTGACTTTGACCGGAGAGAAGAGTGACTGTGATTAACATGGGTGAATGCAGTTTTAAATTATTACTTGTACTATGTAGCCAAAAGGTTAGAAGAATACACCATGGAGGACCAGTCCAGTGACCAGAAATTTGGCATTCAGCCTAGGGTTAGAAGCTAGTTATCTTAGTAGCTCACCTTATGCACAAATGAAACAACATGGAGGCAATTCAGAACGACTTAGAAGCAATTAATAAGAGGACAAAGTCTTGTGTAAGATGATATAACCGTTACCAGACTTGTTCTCTTGCTTGGTTTTGAATGTGAGTTTTGGCTGCTGCTCTCTCCTGCGACAGACATCTAGTGTTATCAATGGTAATTAGAACACCTTCAACACCAGAGTGATGCATATAAATTAATTGCCGAAGTGCTGCTAGCATCTATTATCAACATTCATAAAATGCATCTCGTCCAATCAGATTACCCGTTATGTAATGCATAATTGAGTAACCCAGGGGTCAATTACTCTTCAAAGTGCAGCAGCTTCAGAAAGAACATTACAGTGTCCACAAAACTGTGCATTTCAAATCTCTTCTATGAATCCGACATTTGCTAAATGATATAAAGCAATCAGAAGTTTTCTCGAAACACTAACCAGCTTTCCTGTGAAGTTTTGACTGTGGTTGTTTGAAAAGGTGTTGTGATGAAAGAAGATGGGTATTAACCAAAGGACTAAAGTACTAAAGCCGATTACTAACCAAGACCTCTTCAACACTAAGCTAAGGGGGTTTGAAGCATGATTTTGATAAGAGACAACATGACGGCCAAAGTTTCCATTAACATAATGTTACGTGCATTAGAACTGTTGGTCTTTCGGATGCTCCCATCAAGTGCTAGCCACAGCGGACGATCCAATCTGTACAGGACTTGCCACAGGTTTTACACTGGATACCCTTCCATTTTATGCAGGCTTGGGCCGGGGTTTGGGCAGTGTGTGATGGCAGGGGTTTGGGCAGTGTGTGATGCCTTCCACATGGCAGGTGAAAAAACTACCACTGAGCAAACAATGCCCCATGTTAAGTGTACTAGAATAAGACATGGAGGTGGTCTGTAAGAGGAAACCTGCAGGGTAGAGAGCTGGCAACTAGCCGGCGATGATCTGTTTCACAGCAAACGCAGGTCACGTCAGTTAGCCACCATGAGCTAACTTTCACGACAAAATAAATTTAAACAAGGAAAAACAAGTATGATGGTACAACAAAATAATAGTGACAACAGCTTTTTATATTGTAAGCTACTAAGCTATACGATCGCTATCGGTCACTTCACAGCATTTACACAGCTACCTCTGCTAGCTAACAAAGCAATAAAGGCGGCTAAAGGAAATGATAACACGACGATGGTAGATAAATTCCTAATGGTTCCCCACAATCAATAGCACACACTGACACCCACTATACCCAAGCGTATAAACAATTGTGAAAGCGCCACAGTGACGAGTTATGTTGGAGTTACTGAGTTAGTTAATGAACAGGAGACATTTACGAGATACGGCAGCGATAGCCAGCTCAGTGTGTAAGATTAGCTCTACAGTCGGCTAGCTCGTTCTGAACGCTACAGCCGGTAAGACATAACGAACTTTAAAAGCTTCACACGATGACTAGCTAAATATATCATCAACAACACAGCTACACTCTTATCTACATGTAGAGTGTACTAAATCCCTCCTTATTCTGGAATTAGAAACATTTAAAATGTATACAATTTCAAATATTAGCTAAACTGAACTAGCTTATTGGCCTATTGGGTAGAAATCGGAAAAGTTAATAATTCTTACCTTAGAACAAAGAAGTCTATGGGCCAACCTACTAATAGTAAGAAGAGACATAATGTCTGTATTTCTAAATGTGTTCCTGTGTATAAATATTATGATTTTATACTGATCGAGCCGCTGCCGGTGCCGCGGAGCTGTTTGAAGGTGCCCCTACAGTGGGAAGAGTGAAGGTTGAGAAAGGCCTTCAAGCTCAAAAGTACTCGCACGTTCAATCCCAAACGGCTTGAGACCGAGGATGGAGTACACTAACTAGGGCATAGAAGCCATTCTGTCGTAACCTGTGTAGTGCGCTGAAGTAGGGAGCAGTGTGACATCTAGTATTTACCGGTATTCTGGAGCGGACGGAGCTTGGGTTACAGAAAACTGCTAAAGAAACCAGTACTCATTCGACAGACAGATATATATAACTGCATTTCATTGGCTGCTGCCCGTAAGCGTTCTTATATATAATTGGTTCAATTCAGTGACACATGTAATGTCATTTAAAGAGGTATTCTTAGATGTGCCTGAAAAAAAGTTTTTTTTTTCACAACATTGTTATAGAACGTTATTTCTTTACAAAATCAAAAATATTTTTGCACAGGTATAAATGTCGATAGTTACAGTTCACCTCGTAGTGTACTACCTTTTATTCTCCTTCCTGTTTTATCTCAGTAAGTGGTGTCATTAAACGATATAACGTGGTATGATCCACGCAACAAAGGAGAGGAAGCTACTGGCTCACATTACACAACTAACTGGACTGCACATCTGCAGCCAGACGATTGGGAGATTGGAGCGGCTGAGTAGTAACACCAGGTGGATGCTATTATGAGCTTCTCGTACTATGCCGTCAGATGGTTATAGTTGCATGTAGGGGTGTATACTGACTGGAGGACAGTAGAGAAGGAGAAGGATTTCAGTGTGGGACATCTAAATCTAGTGTAAAACCGATGGAAAGGAACAGATCAAGTGTAGCCAGTGAAGAAGAGTCTTGGTGTATAAACAAAAAAAGAAAAGTAGGCAATTAATAATATAAGGTGTTAATCACACTGAACGAAGGTGATTGAGCCATATGGCTAAATCCAATTAAACTTGCAGAAACCTTTTTAAAAATTAGATAATATGTTTAAAGGACAGGGAAGCTAAGGAGAGAGAGATCTATAGGTGACGGTGATGCAACCTGCAGAGCTCCAACTAAAGATGCTGAGTGGTACTGAGAGGAAATGCGTCGAGACGTGACAATAAACAGCACAGTCTGGGGAAGTGCCAGGTAAAACAGACAAAGAGTTCAAGACACATAACAAGTCAAGACAATATCAGGGATGGATGCATTAGATGTTTTAAAGAAAGAGCTGGTCTGGAAAATCAGCTTTAAGAGATTAGGGAGAACGAGACCTGCAGATGGCAGTAATGTAACCAACCTAACAAATTCAAACCGCCGTTAAACAATAAAGAAGAAGGAGACATTTTATTTATGCTAAAGCTCTTGCTAATGAATTCATGAACAAGATGTCCAACAAAATCTCTTAAATCTTAAAATAAATATCCTGTGGGCCATTCATGTACCAGGAGAAAACAATGCAGGAATAATGTGTGTGATTTATGGAGTGCCCAGTGAAATCAAGAATTTAAAAAATGTGCAGAAAATTAAATTAGGTAAATTCCTTGATATTAAATGCTAAAAGGTGACAAGAACACGCAAGGAAGTGTATAACCAAAGTTTTAATGATATTTAATGACACATTTTCACACGTTTTCCTTTTCAGCCCAAAAAATTATTTTTTTTTTGCCATAGTATTTCATTCATTTAGGCTTGCCGTAGACAGACCATATTCTGTTGCACGCTCATAAATACATCAACCTGTCTGCCATATTACTGTGGCCAGCTTGGCCTGTAAACAAATACAGTATGAGTGAACAGTGGAGCTGGAGTCTTTCTGGACAAACAAGACAAAGTAATTATTTACATTTCTCAACCGATTTCAATGAGTAATTTTTTATATTCAGGTGTTAGTAAGCTATGTGTTGTACAATAAAGTTTTTTCTGCTGTTTTTTTTTTTAACTGCAGTTAGTACAGTAGAATCTCGGTAGTTAACTAGTTAGTTTGTGTCAGTTGTTCTTATGTGAACTAAATTCCTTATATGATGAGAAAAACATTATTGTCATAAATATTTGCAAAAAAACATGTCAAACATGGAATTGGTTTATTACTTAATAACTTGTGGAGATGTCCCTATGTAATATATATTTAAATGTACAGGTGCAGAAGTTGTTTTACATAGTTGTTCCTTTTTCTGTCTGCGGCCCATCACTGTAGCTTTTCTGTGTTCCAGGTCAATACACAGCACTCTCATGTTTTTGAAAAGAAAAATTTGGAATAGTGCACCTTTAGGTAAGAATTAACCATCCGTGAAAAATAATAATTAGAATTAACAAAGAAATGCACATTGGTATTCAGTCTTTCTATCTTAATAAAAATGTATTAAAATAGTAAATGTATACTACCGTATAAATATATGCAATATAAGTGTAATAGAATATAAAGAAATATTTAGTAGTACAGTACATTAAGATACAGCATAAGATATGCAGGTTTTATCAGTATATTATGTTATTAATAGCTTATAAATACATTAGACTGTGTAGCACACGTCTCTAGCAGCATCAGGGCCCTATCCTACTGAGATTTATTTTGGCTAGAACCTTTATTTATGTCAGTTATCACAGTCCTGATCATTTAAATTTCAGTGTAAAGGTGCTTTATGACAATGTCCATTATTTAAAAAATCTTGAAGTGATACTTGGAAAGGTGGCACTGTAGCGTTATGGTTAGTGCTGTGGCCTTGCATCTTCAGGGTCGAGGGACTGATTCCTTCCTTGGGTCTGTGTATGGAGAGTTTGCATGTTCTCTCCCCATGTTTGGTAGATTTTTTTCTACCAAAAGAAAAAAAATCTATTTCGGTTTCCTCTCATAAGGCCGAGTCCCGAATGTCCCTGTATGAATAAATGATACTTGAAAACTGGCTGAAGAAAGACTTGTGACTCCTACAGTATATGCCTATTAGTTTACTTAATGTAGACTACAAAATAATTTGCCTATGTTTACCTAAGTTCTTCATTCAAATAAATAATAAAAATTTGATAATATGTTCCTACTGCTGAATATTATTTGTCTTGTTTGTAAAACCAAAGATCCTGCGTCATAGTCTCTCTAGATGCTGAAGAGGCATTGAGTAGGATTGGCCATTCCTGTTTGCTGTCATTTGAAACCACCCTCGCATTTTACCGAGGCCGAGAAGATTCTGTCTAGGTCTCAATTATGGTAGCTTTTCCTGTGCTGCAGATCAGAACACAATATATACTGAAACACAAATTATTGCATATTTAATAATATTGTACTGCATTTCATTCCACAGTGTACTTTAAACAGTAGTCCATGGTCAGTGCTCCATGTGTGGAGAATGTCAGTTAAGGGAACTTCCCTTTCCACCGCTCGAAACACCCTTCAATGTCAGTTCCTCCGTGTGTTACCATGGTAACAAACACTTTGGTCCTGCAACCAACAAACAGAACGAATGTATTCCGCATGTTTTTACTTTTGGTGTGGTAAATTTCTTTTGGCCGCAACTTAAAATTATACTTTGAATTTTATTCATGGGCCTTATAATTTCTCATTAAGAAAGTATAATAAGTACCATAGTAACAAATACATTGTCATATTTTATATTTTAATGGCCAAATAAAATTTTTTAAATCACTTCCTAAAATATCACCTTTCCTCTCTGAAATCCAAAACCTTCTAAAATCGTTAAATGTAATTGAAAACCATAAATATTCTGTTATTGACTCGATATTCAGATTTAATCAATAAAACTGTTTTTTTCTTCTTTTTTTATTTTTGTTGTTTTTGTATGTTTGTTGGTTTACTCTGTCTATTATTATTTATTTATTTATTTACCTATTTGTTTGTTACAAGTTTGTTCTGTTATCTGCGGACAGTGAAATTAATATTGTGCAGTTTTTTACAGGTTACTAGCCTATATAATACCATGGATTCGATGATTAAATAAAAATTATTGTCATATTAATATTATGTTATCCTCTATAACAGTGGTTCTCAAAGTATGGGGAATACAGACATGGCAGGTGGGGCGCAATGAACGGGAGGAAATTAGTGGAAAATACGTAATAGGAAAGTACCT
>JAQMYK010000015.1:18020508-18034043 GCA_030014345.1 Clarias buthupogon
GTGTGTGTGTGTGTGTGTGTGTGTGTGTGTGTGTGTGTGTGTGTGGGTGGGTGTGGGTGTGTGTGGGTGTGTGTGTGGTATGCATGTGTGCTTTAAATTGCATGTTAAAGAAAGAATTTAGGGAGTTTTCTCTGCTGTTTGTGGGTCGTTTTTGACAAAGGGTTAAATATTTGTAATACACCAGGATTGGTGCAAATGTGATTTTTATCTGCAGAATTTGTCTTCTTCATGTAGCAACACAGACAATAACAAAATTTTACTTTCTTTTACTAAATATTGCCCTTTATCAGAAAATTCAATCATGTTACACTGAAACCACCTCCCATAATTACATATTACTGTATAGATATAAAAAAACCCTCTTAGATCTACAGAAATAGTTTTGTACAATCACATAAACTTTTATCTGACTATGCTAAAATGTTTGCCTGCTACTCTGTCAGGTTTTACAGAAGTTTGGCAGGTCTGAAGAGACAGTAGATGCACAGTTTGAAACATGTGTACAAAATTTCCAAGAACAGCAGGTACTTAATACTGTTTATCACAAACATAAGACTTGGTTTAGAAGAAATGGTAAAATGGATATCTAATACTGTGCTTTTATTTATTTAATTCTTGATTTCATAGAGTGATGGACACAGAATATACAAGGACCTTAAGGCATACTTAAATGCCGTCAGAGGTTTGTTAGATTATGAGTTCTTTTATGAAGTTAAACAAGTACTTAAAGCAGTATTTACATTATAAAGCTTTCTTTGAAGTTAATGTAATGTGTTTAAAAACTAACAAAACATCTTTTTAAAAAAGTTTTTAATGTTTTATCTTAATGTTCTAAATACCTTAATGCAGTTAATAAATCAAAATGACCTTTCTAACATATTTCTTAGTGTTGAAACACCAGACATGTAAATAAGTAATTAAACTAGAATCCTCATGCTCACAAAGAAAATGCAACATATGTTCCACAGTTATGCGAGACGCATCCAGTCGTCTGTTTCAGTCTCTGTTTGACGTTTATGAGCCTGAGTGGGAAGGGGGAGAGGACCTTGGGGCTGTTGTAGAGGTGACCTTCATGAAAATTTAGTCACAGAATGTGCAACTGTTGCTCTTGCAGCAAGAGTCATATGTACTTCTGATATGCAACTTTCTCTACAAAGGGGGAAGACCTGCTGTGGAATGACTATGAGGCAAAACTGCGAGACCAGGCACTGCTCACAATAGAATCTTATATGAGCCAGTTCCCAGATATGAGGGTAATTACCCACCTACACACACACACACACACACACACACACATCTAACCGTATGTCCATCTGCCTTTTTAACTTCCATGTCATTGTACATTTTGTGGCCCTCAGGAAAGGATTGCGAAACGAGGCAGAAAACTTGTGGACTATGATATTACTCGTCACCAACTGGAATCACTGCAGAATGCCAAAAAGAGAGATGACATCAAGATAAACAAGGTGGATTAAGAGCCAATTGTTGCCTTTTGGGCAAGATGCATATACATAGTACACATTATGAATTTTCTATAACCCCAAGATTTATAATATAGGAGCTCTGTAACGTTTGAACATTTTATTAGGCCAGTAATATTACTATTTGTAATGTAAATGACTAAAAACTAAAAATGAATCTTGCTCACTCTGACATAACAATACTATAGGAAGTGTTGCATAAGATTAGAAAAATACACAAACGAGGCCCAATACATAAATAAATAAATTCGCCATCTAGATTTAAATGAGAAAATACTTAAGAGTCTTTGATTGAATAAATACTGCTGTGATTAATATGTTAAGCTGGCAACAATTCTTTTAACCCTAACTGATACAGCGAGTAAGTTTTCTTAAAAAACATGTTGCAAGATGTATCTCCTTGTCATGGAAAAATACAGTATGTTACTGTACACATATTTTACTATGTACTATTTTTGCCTAGCAGAGGTAGATTAAAGGGGAAAACTGTCTGGGTTTATTTTTGTTGAACAATGCTAATGCAGTGTGTCAGTATAGTGAAAACAAAACAAAAAAATTTCATTCTTCATACAAAATCATCAATCTTTCTAATTTGTAACATAAATGAATTACAGAAAAGTGGAATTTCTCCGCCAACCCCATAAATTAATCAAGCAACTCAATGTGGGGACAAGGACCCTAGTTTGGGAGGCCCTAACTTGTATAATTTTGCAGTGATGTGTTTTAAATCAACTTTAAATAGAAAAAAATACATTTTAAATCTTTTAAATAGACCTTGTTGCATGTATCTAGCCAGAAACCAATAACAGAATTTTCTAACATTTATCTAAGCCATCTTTTTATAAGTGCTTCAAACAATATGTGCAAAAAGCTCAGAATGAATGGAATGATGTCCACATTAGCAGGGTAAATGACTAATTAGCAGTTCTAATCTGTTGAAGAAACAGATTGGATGAAAGGATTTATTCTTTATTATTTTTCCTGGATGATTTCTGTTGGAATAGTGCTCCTTTTGTTAAATCACAGAGTTGCTGGTTACCTATAAATAGCATAATTATTTGGACAGTAATACAATTTTCATATTTTTGCATTTGTACACACCCAGAATGTACTGGAAATCATGATGTGATTGTATAAATAAGTTAAACTTAAGTGTAGACTTTCAGGTTTAATTCAATGGCATTCGCATACATATGGGATATATTGTGTTTAGTAATCAGATATGGTAATACAATAATTAATATTATGATTATTTGTAATACTTGGAGTAAAAAACTTTGCTGTCAATGAATGGCTGAAAACCATGGATTTCACCAAATGCTGAGTTTTCTCCCTCAAGATGATTTGCCATGCCTTTGGTGCCTTCAGTTGCTGCTTATTTGTAAGTCTTTCTGTCTTTAGTAAATGAAGGAATGGTAAAGGGATTTCGGGTCAGGTAACTGACTCAGCTATTTAAGAAGATTCCATTTCTTTTTGTTTTAGTTAGTTGTCTTGTATGGTCTTCCTTTTGGTGCTGCTGAAATTTGCCACCATTTATTTATTTTCCCCCCCGACTTTTTCCAGATTTTCTCCCCTAATTTAATCGTGTCCAATTCCTTCTAGTCACTGGGGGGCTCCCACATTAAGCTCTTACTGCCACTCAGTCGGGAGGGCCGCAGACCGCCCACGTGTTTCCTCCGACCCACGTGGCGCCACCGACCATTTTTTTCGAACTGCTTGCTCACGCACTGTTGGGGGCGGCGTAACACACTCGGAGGAACAGCACTATCCGCTCCCTCCGCTTACGCGAGCTCACAGACGCCCCTGATTGGCTTGTAGAGCCGTCGTTAATGTGAGAGCACCAAGTACCTCTCATCCCACCCCTCTGAGAGAGCTCGGCCAATCAGCTCTCTCTAGGCCTCCGGCTGTGAGAGGTAACAGCCTCACCCGGGGTTCGAACCAGCGATCTCCGGATGATAGGGCGAGCACTTTACCACTGCACCACTCGGAAGCCCCGGCATAACTTCTTTTTAATAACGTAGGAAGTTGTTAATTTGCAGAGTCCTAAAGTTTCCATGTCTCCACTTTTTTTTTTTTACATTCTAATGATAGGCTCCTTTACTTGTACTTCTTTGGATTGCGTATTGTGTTTCTATGAACAGCTACCAATTTAAATTCAACACTTCAATGCCAGACCGTTTACATTAATTTATATTAAGGCACAGGCTACAACTGGGCATCCAATTGCTTATCAGTTAGTTGTCCAATTATTTTTGAGCCTGGAAAATGTAGGGAGTTATGCTTATATTTATGCAATATTTTTGCTAAACCCCTTAAATTCGTTAAGCCTTTATTTGTCACATATACGTTACTGCACTGTGAAATTCTTTCTTTGCATATCCCAGAGTAACTTGTGAATGCAGGGTCAGCCATGATACAAGAGCAGATAGGATTAAGGACCTTGCTCAAGAGCCCAACAGTGGCAACTTGGTGGAGCTGGGGCTCGAACCGCCGACCTTTCAATCAGTAACTCAGTGCCTTAGCCCTCTGAGCCACCACTGCCCTTCACTGCTGAGAAGCAATTTTTTTTTTACACAAATCCCAGCTACTGTAGGAACCTGGGGTCAGACTGCAGGGTCTGCCTGCTTACAGCGCGCCTGGAGCAGATAGGGTTAAGGGCTGTGCTCAAGGGCTCAACAGTGGCAACTTGGCCGGGCTGGGGCTCGAACCCCCCACAGTCTTAACCGTTTGAGCCACCGCTGCCCTGTAAATACTTATGGCCTCAAAGTAAAAATACCTGATAATGCAGAATTCATGCTTATGTGATCAGGATAAGGATCTGTAAGGTGTAAATGGGATTTACATATGACATGGCAAGCTCTTTGGGAGACCTAAGATGGATTTATGTAGGTGGGAATCAACACCACCAACAGCTATTAACAATACACACAGCCAGCCATTAAAAATACAAACCAAATAATATAAAGTGAGGTAAAGGGAACCCAGTGCCATACATTTACATGGCCAAATACTGATAGTCATGTAAAAGACTAGTATACTCTAGCAAGTTTTGGTGAAGTTTCCAAAATATATCATTAGTAGTTGTTACAGACTCAGTCGTATGTATAATGAACACATGAATTCCTCCACCTAACTGCATTTAAGATAGAGTAAAAGTAAAAAAACATTTACGCTATCTATCTTAAATGCAATTGGGTAGAGGAATAGTTAATAGAACACACTGTGTAATAAATGTACAAATTACACAAAGGAACAGAAGACTGAACTACAGATTAAACAAAAGTTTAATGTTTTTGGTTTACATTAAAGGGTTACAACTTTTTTCCCTCTGTAGTATGGCTTGAACCACACATTCATACAAAACATTAGTCACTTTTTCTTTTTGTCTGCAATTGAATATCACTATTATTTCCACAAAATTTCCACGTTTAGCCAAATGCCTTTCACAACCTTCAGACAATTTCAGACAATTCATACCAAAGTTTTGTGATTAATTTTCACACAACCTGATTACCACATTACACCTTCAATGTTAAATAGATGTACAAAGCTTTACAGTAACATGTGCAAATTGGGAGTTTATAATTTGTTAAACAGTTTTTGCTTGTTTATTTATTTTTACAGGCTGAGGATGAAGTAAAATTGACCAAAAAAATCTTTGAGGACTTAAACAGGGAACTGAAAGGGGAGCTGCCTCCTCTGTATGATAGGTGAGATACATATGTATTTAATAGTAACAGAATACTTGTATTGTTTTTTTTTCAGTATATCAATCTTTAGGCAGCATGTTACCATAATGATTAGCACTGTGGCCTCACACCTCCAGGGCTGAAAGTTTGATTCCTGCCTCGGGTCTTTGTGCATGAATTTTGCATGTTCTTCCAGTGCTTGATGGGTTTCCTCTGGGCACTACGGTTTCCTCCCACGGTCCAAAGACATGCAGATTAGTCTAAGTGGTGTTCCCAAATTGACTGTATTGTGTGAATGAGTGTGAGAGTGTGTGATGTGTCCTGCAATGGATAAACAGTATAATATATGAAGGAATGAAGAATGCAGATATAAATCTTTAAAACCAATGTTTTTACTGTAATTCTCTTTTCAGTCGCATTGGATGCTATATAACAGTCTTCCAAGCTATCTCAAATTTGAGAGAAATCTTCTACCAGGAAATGTCTCAGGTAAGTCCATGTGTTTACTCACCAGCTCTTTATTTAAATTTCACATTATCTTGAGAGTTCATTTTGTGTATGAATGCAGCCAGTGTGAAAATAAAATATTTAAAAAATGTTTTCTCTAGAATAACAAGGATTTACAAAATATCATGATGAACCTAAAAGCCCAGCATCCTGACAAGAGCTTTGTGGTGAAGAACTTCAATCGGTTTGTTGCTTTCTTCTTACTTGAAAATTTGTCCTGTATATCATAATCATCACTGCTTCTAGATTTTCGTAGCACGTGGGTACATTTCAGAAGTGAATTTGTAAAGTGTATGGGAATTGTTACAGTTCCTAAGATTTATCATATGAGTTTCTTATTTCTGTTTGGCAGTGGAACATTGAAGAGGAGGTCGCTAAAAGATGCACTGTCTCCCAGATCACTGAGAGCCAGCTTCTCTGAGCTCCACATGAGTTACAGTTCTCGAGGTACACTGAGGTAAGCAGAAAAGTATTTTTTTTCCTAATTAATCACAAACAGAAAAAAAGTCTTTAGCTTTGATTACACACATTTGACAACAATCTTGTAGTGATGATGGGAGATTCAAACCACTGTCCTCTCTAGCACATCCAAAACTTTTCAGTGGGGTTCAGATCAGGAATCTCTGGTGCTTTCACAATTTAAGGCCAATGAATATTGGCATTGCCAACCTTAAATATGGCTGTGCCATTATGGACTAAAATAACCATTGATGGCTTAATCAGGTCATTCAATAAGCAACTCCAGATATTAAAAGTACCACCATAGGCTTGTACAGTGGGCACTATGATGCCCATCTCTGTGGAATAGGATAATTCTGGACTCTTCGAACTACATTGTCTTTTTGCATTGATCCAAAGTCCAATCTTTATGCTAAATTAAAACATTTGCTTTGGATTAGCTTTATTGATAAACGATTTTCTTGTGGCAACAAAGTTGTGTAGTCCCAATCATGTGAGGTCATATTGCACTTCTTTTGGGTGTGGAAATTCCCTTACTTTCACTATTAAACTGTAATAAACTTTTTTAACAATACAACTTCAATCAAGCGTTTAAGTGAGCTCCAATCACAGTCAAGGGCTGTTTTTTTTTGTGCCGGGCTGTGTAATTATGCAGTCTAGTAGATTGTCTTAAAATTTTATTAATTAATACAATTAAATTGAAACACAATTTATATATTATTTTAAACTTTTTGCTGCCGTAGGAGAGAACATACTCCAAGTTTCAGGTCTGGCAAGAGCCCATATGAGCCTTACAGCCAAGAGGTCCTGGCAAGCCCCACAAGACCAAAGCCCCCTAGGAACATCAGTTATGGGGAGACAGACACGATTTCCAGAAGTGAGGACAACCCAGAAGTAGAGAGAAAACCTTCAACTACATCTGCACCTGCAATGGTTGACTCAAAAGCTCCTCAAAGTGTGCACACTTACAGCCTTACAGACAAAAATGCAAATCAAGAGAATGAAGGTACTAAAACAAAAGAAAGGGAACCATTGTTGTCCCCAGAAAAAGATGGAGTGGGCTTAGAGATCAAGAATGATTCATCTCCAGAGGCCTGTGATAAGAATGAATTGGATTCGAATATGAATCAGTCTGAAAGAGTTAATACTGTGGTCTTAGCAATTGTTGAAGATCATGAAGAGCACAGCACCCAACCTGAAGAGCTAAGTCAACCTCACTCAGTAAGGGTGTCTGGAGTAGCCATAAATTCCAACATAGTAAACAAAGAAGAACCTGGAGTCTCTTGCAAGGTAGATAAATAATGAGCAAGCATATAAAATTAACTCTCTTTCCCTTTCTAATGTTTGTGTCTTTTCTCTGATTTTAAGGAAAATGCCACAAATAATCAAATATTCAATGAAACAAAAGAGGAAATATTCTGAAACATAGGATATTTGGTCAGTATATGAAGTTACAATGTAATTATTAGTATTCAGTGTACAATAATGAGTTGGCTTGCTAATCGTTGTATTTATTTTGCATCTGTTGTCTCTCTTTATAGGGATGAACTGCATTTAAACCAAATACACATCACCTATCTGGATATTACTACAAAACTCCAAACATGTCAACCAAATAAAACCTATTCTTCCTCTTCTTCTTCCTATTATTATAAACAGAAATCGAAGAAAATGCAACTTAATCTGTTGATCAAGCTTAGACTCTAATCAATGTACCTGCATATGATCAAACTTATTCTAATCCGTATTTAATTCACATGAGTATATAATGTATTTTCCATATTTCTTTTTTAATTGTTTTGTGAGTTCACCTGTAAGGGCAATTTGGGTGTTGGATTGTGGGCTCTTATATTGCTGTGTTACTGTAAATGCACTTAACTACAAATATACTTTACTTGTTATTAACTGTTAAAAAAACTGATTATTAATTTTTAATAAAGTCGAATGTGCCCACTATATGTTCTTTAGTTCAATTCCTCTTTATTAATAGAATATTTAATAACCTATTTAGTCATTTCGTTGTTTACCCTTTATTATTGTTATTATGAAATTATTTTCTAAGGTTTGTATTCTCAAGGAGACAGTTGTGTGAAAGATTGTGTGTTTGTGAGACTGTTTGTAAGAGACAGATGTGTATGAGACTCTGTGTGAGAGTTGTGTGTGTGAGCCAGTTGTGAGAGACAGTTGTGTGTGTGAGCCAGTTGTGAGAGCCAGTTGTGTGTGTGAGCCAGTTGTGAGAGACAGCTGTGTGTGTGAGACAGTTGTGTAAGATACTGTTGTAGTGTGACACTGTTGTGTGTGAGACTGCTGTGTGAAAGAAGTGATGCGTGAAACTGCGGTGTGTAAGACAGTTGTGTGAGAGACAGTTGGGAGAGAGACTGTTTGTGAGACAGTTGGGAGAGAGACTGTTTGTGAGAGACTGCAGTGTGTGTTCCTGTTTCAGAGCTGTGCACGAGGACGGAGCGTCACTGTTCCGGATACAGATACACCTCGTGCACTAAACTGCTTTCATTCGATCTGTATTTGCGTGTATTTCCATCAAATGTTTCTTTTTACAACGTCATAGAACTCTGAAATGAAGTTATCGATTCGAACAAAAGCCTTTTGACGGATACAAACCCTGTCTGGTAAGCCTGGCCGCTTGGTTCGATGCTTCATGACGGTGTGGTGGTGGCTGATTAAACGACTGGCTGTTTGTAGTTTGTTCCCGTGAAAAGTTTGACAGCGGAATTAAAAATAACTCCGATATACGTTAATGTGTTACTTTAATTTTACGTTTTAAACTCATGATCGACTCGTGTGTGATTTTGTTCTCCTGATTATGAGGAACCGAAATGTTTTGTTACTCGCAAACTTATGCCTCATTCCTCCGAAATGAATTGAACGAATTCAGTGAATGTATTGTAAATTGTAAAGTAACCCGTGTGTACTGCCGCATTATATCGTATATGAATTAAAGGTCCAGCCTCACACTGAGTATCGGGTTTTCATAACGACGTTCAGAGAAACAAAAGTTGACCTCGCTAGCTATACATTTAGTTCTTTCATGCAGTGGAGTTAAACGGGTCCCTTTACTAATTAACGTAAAAAAAAAGATTTTCCTAGTATAAACATTTGGTTTTAGCTTACCTGTGGAAATTGGAAATCGCCTATATTTACATATTCGCTGACGCTATGACCGTATTACTTGTGTTGCTGCTGTGTACAGGTTTAGGTGTTAACGCTTTTCCATCATGGCTGCCACATCACCTTCCAGCCGTAAGTACTTCTTTTACTGTATCTTATCTCTGTGAGAAAAAGGTAAACAGACAGACCTATTCGTGTAAACTTATCCCAAATGAACTACTGTTGCATTTACTTATACATTAAATACATATAGCACCACGTTTTCACAATAGACTTTAGCATTTTATTCATTCATTATTGTTCTCTACATAATCCAGGTTAGACTGAAAGGGCAGTAAATCCATGTTCTCCATGCTTCCAAACTGAAAACCCTGTCATCAAATCCTTGTTATTTCTTCATCACTAACATTTCTCCCCGTTTTTCTTAAGTCACAGAAATAATGGCAACAACTGTGGCCCCAAACCATATAGACTCTGTTGTCAAAGGAGGTAAGGTACTTCTCTGGATAAATGTCTTGATGAAGCATGATTTTATCTATTTAATGAAACTTGAACACTTTATTAGGCATGGTAATTAGAATATAATTAGTGGACTTTGTAATATTAATCAGAATAATTAAAAAGCTGCAAATGTGAGATGCTCTTGGCAGTCATATCCTTGCATGTACAGTTGTGGCCAAAACTAAGACCACTCGTTGATGTTTAGTTGTAGGCAACAAATCACGCAATTACTCCAAATTAATATGCACGTCTTGGGTCTGTGTGAATGTAGTGTGCATGTTTTCCCAGTGTAATCTAACATCAAAGGTTTTTACACTATAAGCATATGCTGTTGTGTATTTTCGGAACAGTCAATATTAAGTATGTCCTCCATTACATTAAACAACCTGCTCCAAACGTTTTGGCAGGCTTTCCATGCAACTTCAGCAGTACTCAACTGAAATTACTTATCTGCAATACTCCTTGAGAAAAAACTGAGAAATTCTTGATGGTACATTATATAATCAGAACTGTTCCACTCAAGTACTAGTGTTTATCAATAACTCAGTCACAGTCATCGATCCATGGCACCGAGTTTTCACCATCCGGCATAAAAATCTTGCAGTTAAGTTTGGATATGTGTAGCTGCAACTTGCCTTTTAGCAAATCAGCATACTTTTGTCCTTGCTGATAAGAAAAAAAGTAAAGACATTCTGTTGACTGACATGGTGCCCTATATCATGACCCCTGCTGGGTGTTTGATATTTTATATAGTGTACAATTCATCAAACCTTTTAGTTGGTATCTGGACATAGTGCTTGTGTGCTTCATGGAAGGAACTTGGATGGTAGACTCGTCTAAAAATCATAATATTCCAGGAATTCGATCTTCATAGCTGGCGTGAGACATGTTTTTTTTGTCAATTTGCTTGATTTCAATCCAGATTATTGAAAATCTTCACTCACAGTTCGGAAACTTGTATTCATATTTTTTGCCAGAAGTGCGGACTTGAGGAACTCTTACAGTTAATCGCCTTATGGTGTGCTGGTCCCTCGGTGTGGTCTTTCATGGATTCCAATAATTCGAGAGTTCATGGACTCTCAAATATGTGAACATCAGTGCTTCTACAAACATCTCAACAGTCACTTGTATAGAATACCCTTCTTGGTGAAGAATCCCTTTGTACTTTCATGAGTGTCGCTTTTTTACTCAGTTTGTGGATTAAAAAAAAAAGCAATACAGCGGCATTTGGCATAATGAAAGTCAAAGTGACTACTTTGGTCAGTTTCATTTCTGATACACTGCGTTTGGTATGGAGAAAAGTATTTTTTTTTTCTCGAGGGTGGCCTTAAACTTATGGCCATTACTGTATCTTAACAAACCTTTTAGTTGTTACAGTATCTCTCTCATTTTAATCCACATTGAGTAATACCACAATTTGCATTCTTTCAGTTGAGTTTAATTTAATTATATATTTTGTTTCCTATGTGTGTTTTAGTGGTGATTCTGCTGGTCTTGTGTACAATTGCTGGCTTGGTGTACCTGTTGTATCGCTACCTGTGTCACAACAAGGGCATCTACAGGACCACAGGAGAGCCTGCACCAGGTGTGGACCCAGATCAGACCAACCAAGACTTGGTCAATGAAAACAAGGAGTATTTTATTTAACCTTTTTGTTTTTCATTTAACCCATTTGGTGCCATATAGCTACATCTATAAGGAGGACTCCAGTTTATTTTGCCAAGTTAAAGGGTTACAATAATACAGATTTCCATGGATGACTGGGCAGTGAAATTCATTTTGAAGGGTATTGTATTTTATTTCAAATGGTGCTATGTGATGATGGGTTTTATTAACATGCGCATTGTATCAGAAGCAGCTTCTTAAGTTGTGACATGCAATGAAAAAGTCACTTCTGTCAAATAGTTAGTTAAATAACCAGAGCAGGTGTAGCTTGGGAGCACACCACATCCCTGTTCTCAAACATGTTTCTTTCCTTAAGGCAGGTGATGCTTGTTTATGAATGGTGTATGTACTGATTTTTTTTTCTATGAGTCTGAACCTACTTTCACACCAGTGACTTGTTTTCTCTTGTGGGTGTGTACTGACTTCTTAAATTGGAACTATTTAAAGATAGTAAAGAACATTGTAAGTAGGAAACTGAAGAAATGTTGGACCAAATGTGGCATGGTATTGGTCAGAGAAATCAAACATTTAGTTTTGTCACTGTAAAATAATTTAAATATAATTGAGAAAATCTAAAGAAATCACTTTGGAAGCTTTGGATTGTGGTTGTATAAAGAAAATCAATGGGTGCCTTCTGCATTAATGCCCACTAGTATGAGTGTACACTAAGAGATGTACTGAACTGATGGAGCTTTGTGCAAATCTAATATTTTCTTAATGAGACTGATGGAATCCTTAGTTAGAAGGTTTTTTTTTTTTTTTTTTTTTTTTTAAACTTTTGTCATTTATATGAAGATGTACACAGTGGGGCCCAACATCTAAGGACCACTAGTGAAAAAAACTTCTTCTGTTTTGCATACTGTTTTAATTTGATGCAGAATTTTTTATTACAAATTACTGATAACTAAGTGAGAAGTTGAATCATGAATTTGCTTTTTCTCTTATTTGCTCTTATCTGACCCCCCCCCTTTTTTTTAAACAAAGCTATTTTTTCCCCTTAATGTAATATTGAAATATTCCGCATATTAAACTTTAACTTTTTTTTAAAATTTTTTTTTTAAAAGTATTTAAAACAAACAAACAAACACCTTCTATTTAAATATACACAGATTTTCATTGTGATCCCTAATGTTTGGACCTCACTGTGTATACAGTATGTGTGCATACATAAAATACATACATGCACACAATTGCCTGGGCTAAAGTATTGAAATGGCAAGGCCAAGCCTTTTTTATTTGTTATACACTGAAGACATCTGACCAAAAATTCATAACTCTGATCATGACACATTTGGTGGCAGCTGTTTTTGGTGAGTAAAAGTAATGGAACAGAGTCTTGCAGTAAATTACAAGTAAATAACATTTAATATTTGATTGCGCGTTTCTTGTTTGCAATAACGGCATCAAGCTGGCGACTTAAAGACAGCAACAAACTGTTGTATTATTTTGTGAGGCTTTTTCAGTTTTATTTTGCAGCTCATTTCCTTTTTTTTTTTGCAATTTTCCTTACTCACTCCTTATCACTTGAAAAATGGACAGGTTCAAACAAAAAAAGCTTGACACATCTAGATTATAATTTCATGAAACATGCATGTATTATATACATGTACTGTACCTTTGTTTGTTCTGGATGTATGTCCATTTGTCTGTCTATCTATCTGATGGGAGAGTCACACCACTACATTAAGCCTTCTCCAGCTTATCCCAGTGATTTTCATCTGGGTTAAGGTCAGGACTCTGGTGGAAAATGTCTCATGCTCCCTGAACCACTCCTTCACAAATTGAGAACGATGAATCATGGCATTGTCACCTTTGAATATGCCATTCCATGCCATTAGGGAAGAAAAACCTGCTCATGCAGTTAGTCAGCTGCCCTAATTTTTTGAGCACATAACATTGCTGGACCTGACCATCAGAAGCTTCCCCCACAGGCTTGTACAGTAGGCACTAATTATGATTAATGCATCTTCTGGCTCTCTTCCTACCCTCATGTGCCCAGTATTCTAAAACAGGGTAAATCTGGACTCATCAGATCACATGACATTTTTCCAATGCCCTATAGTCCATTCTTTTTCAATCCCTGGAGTTCTCTTAAATTTGTCCATGT
>JAQMYK010000015.1:18102365-18114479 GCA_030014345.1 Clarias buthupogon
GTGACTCCGGAAATCCACTAGCCACATTGGCCAGTGAGCAAAAAAGTTAATGTCAAGCCCTGATATATATATATAAATAACAGTATACAATTATAAATAGTAAAATAGTAGCAATTCTTTATATACATACAATACATTTTTGGAAAGTTTAGCTCTGTCCACTCAAATTTGTTTAAATGTGAAAGTAGGAGGGAGAATCGTTAGGGAGTGGGAAGGTTAGTGTAGGGGGGAAAAAAAAAAAAAGGCTTGATCTTGGGGATGGATGGAAGGACCCCAAAGACCAGACTCAGGAACATAAGAAGAGCAATATAATGTATATTGTCCAGTTTAGTTGAAGAGCACTACATTTGGGATGCAAAATCACTACAAAAGAGCATGTACCTCACAGAAGGGGCATCATCTTGTGGCGAGAATCAGCTGAAAAACAAAGGCTGCACATTCGGGGATGAGCATGTAAGAATTTTGTACAGAGAGGATGGGATGTTTAAAAGAGGGGTAAAAGAAGCTGTCTAAGTGGAAAATCCTTCTCTCAAAAAAAGCTAGACCTCTTCACAAGTCCAGCAGGAAAGCCACGCTTGGGACGTTTCCATTTATATTAGGACCCATTGATTGTTTCTAGGAACACTTGATCTCAAGGTCTGGTTCATTTTGATCAGTGAGAATGCAATTGTTCCAGTCTCTGAACCTGTTCGAAGAGGTGTTCTTGGGTACAGTACAGCGTACTTGGATATGAATTGAAATTTAATACTGTATATGGAAGGCGATCATACTTAAACACGGACGGTGTCACCAGTGCCAAAGGTCTCATCCTCTGCGCCCAACTTCAGTCAGACTGAAATTACTTGGATAAGTAGTAAAAATGTTTCTACCCAACCATAAAGACGTCCAGTTACATCACTCAAGTCTCAGATAACTTTACCTAGATGACTGAGAATCTTCACAAATGTGAAAAATATTACGTACCCCAGGATTTTTTTAACCAATTTTCACAGTAGTGTCGATGTTCATTAGAGTATGGAAAGTTAAGTAAACACAGTAAAAATTAGTTTGTGCTGATTTCTTGGTAAAAACTTTTTGCTATTTCAACCATTTTGTCCCACCCACTTCAAATTCTGATTTGTGTAATATGCAAAGCATACTTTTTCAAAACTATGTAAATGATTATTGCATGGTCACAAATTTGTCAAAATGCTCAGGAGTGTGTGACTCAATAATTAAATTAGTCTTGACCCCACTGATTCTTTGGCTTCTTATAAACAAACAAACAAAAAATCCTGAGAAAAGTTTAGCTCTCGAGTGTGACCACGAGTGTGGTCCTCCAATAATTATAAGAAAAAGTTTGACCTTTCTGAACAACATGGCTGTCGTGAATCAGTTCTACGGAGGTGTAGCTTTTTTTTTTTTTTTTTTTTCCTTATTGCATAAATTTTTTTATTTATTTAGTTTTTATCAGAAATTCACAAACGGGGCATGAACTGAGGTCAGAAGCAATGTTTACACAAGGTTACTTATAAGAGACAAGGAATATTGTGTGGTCATTGCACCTCAGTGTCTTTTATCTAAACGGGCAGTATCTCTGACGGGCAACGGAATTGAGGCTCTTTGTGGTTGCTCAATTAATCTAGGAGCAGAGTTTATAATGGTGCAAGATGAGATCTGTGTGAAAAGGAAGAACCTCTACCCAGCACTACAATTAGTGAACTTGGGTCTGAGACATTGCTTGTAATGTGTGTAAAATGCTGTCGGGAGTTTTAAACAACAGTAACCTTTTAGCAGCTAACACACTTGTAGACTAGATCAGATGTACAAAAGACACTTAATTAGTGAAAGTTTTAGTGCATCAAGAACAATGAATTGACGTATCAGCTGAGATTGAAACTGATCAGCAGTGCCAAGCTTTTATTTTAGTTTGCGTAAGGAATATTTAAGTGTTACAAAGTGTGATCAACAGCACTGGGCTCATACTAGCAATAAGAAATGTAGTAAAATACAAGATGATACAAGAATCTGCCTTTTGTCTGATTGTTTAGATTGCACTGCTGCGACAAAGGCAGAGTCTAGTCAGCGAGAAATGACATTGAATTGTAGTGTCAAGCTCCGAGCAGTTCACCGTGTTTGGCGAGTGACGTAAATCAGTCCATCAAGGACTGCAATTTATGCGCGACAATGCAATTTTATTCCAGCACTGCAACTTTTCTGTAAATTTGACCAATCATACAATGTTTCGGTGGAATTATTTTTCAATTATTTGACTTGATTTTCTGAAAATTAACCTATTTTTCTGAGGATATTTAGAAAGGTATGCTGGTCTTTTTTTATTTTATTTTTTTATGCTTCATTTACTGTATATTGTCTTCTTTTTTTTTTTTTTTTTTTTTTTAATAATTTAATCCATGTTATATTTTTAAAATTATATTTTATTTATTAATAGTAAAAGAAAAGGAAAAAACTGTCATGGTTCTTAACTTATCAATGTTGTATGCACTTTCATAATTTTGTGGTTTGAAATAAGGCATTTTGTTTTGTTATTTATTTTTTTATTTTTATTTTTTTTAATGTCAAGTCTTTTTTGCAGGATTATTTAAAACATTTGAATGTGTAGTTCTCACTGGAACAATTTTCTTCATTTATGGCTTAAACAAAGCAATTTTTTTTTCTTGATCCCGCAACTGTATTGCAACAAAACATCTTTTTGTATTGCAACTGTATTGCAACAAAACACGAAAAAAGATATGATCAGGGGTTTACCTGCCCTTATTGTTTTTGAAAGCAATGGTGTGTGGTATTTCCGATGTATGTGTCACACTATATGCTGACACTGTTGTTAAAAGCCACACCTGCTCTGATAGCGGAATGGCGTGCGCTGCTTGCAAGCATACAGAGGCAGCTTATTGCTGAATTTTTGCGGAATATGAATGTGTTTTCGAAGGGGTCTTGCATATATAGAGAGAGATTATAGAGATTTTCTTCAGTTTGGATGTTTAGAGGACAATGTTGAATGTGAAAATTATTTTGACAATGATGCTGATCAAATTCATTAAATTTAAATCAAAGCAAAATCGAGCAAAATGTCCCCTATTTATTACAATTACTATTAGCAATATTTGCTGGCACACTGACTGTTCATCTTTTTTTTTTTTTTTTTAAACTCTCTTTAATTGTTGCCATAGTTTCAGCTGAGCGACTGTGAGCAAAAACATGGACATAAATGTGTGTAATAGTGTGCTTGAGTGTTTTAAAGCGTTATGCTTTTGTTTTATATCACTTTGTATTCATAAAAGTATGATGCCAAAATAAAAATATGAAATTAAAATATTGTTCAAAGGTTGCAGTTTGTTCAGATGAAGAATGTACACTGTCCTGTCCTGCATGTGAAGAAATGAATGAATTCACTTTCTACTAATTCTAAAATAAAGATGTTAAGATGTTGTTTAGAGATACCTGAGGAGGGTGAAGAAGAATGCACTGTTGTACCAAGGCCATATATTTGTTGCCATGGCACTCTTGAGGGTTGTGTGAGGAAGATTGTGACTAACAAAGAAAATGCATCTTTCATTTTCTTTGTTTTTGAGGTTAATGATGATTATTGAGTTTATTTACATTCAGTCTTTGACTGTTGTTTACAGCCTCTGTCAACAGATGTTAAAGGCATTATGTTTTTGAGTTATTCATGTGTTCGCCTGCGTGCCCATCTGTGAGTGTCAATTTGGTTGAGAATATTGTGCTATGTCAAGAACAGTTCTGTTAAATATTTGTAGCATGTAAATGGAGTTAATATTGTGAACTAGTTAGAATGTGAAGTAATAAAACAGAGTAAAGGTCAGTGCAAGATGTTTGACAGTATTTATTCATGAGTTTGTGAAGTCGTGTTTTTTTTTTTTTTTTTTTTTTTTAAAAGCTGGGGTAAAATGCCTTTACAATTCATAATCAATTGCATGTCTTTTAATAACAGTGGTAAAGAAAATTCATGTTTTTTTAATCCAGTTGCAAGAAAATTTCCTTCTTTATTATTTTTTAAAAATATTTCTTTTGCCTACGATCAGGCACTTCCTAGATGGAAAGCTACCATGTGCAGTGATGTCACAGGAGTAGTTCACACTTGTAAAAATCTGGAACAGTGGTAGGTTCTATAAACTATCTTGTTAATTTCATTGACAATTACTTTTATCTTACATTAAGTTGATGCAACTTTCATCCATTTTTTTTTTAATTAATTATTTTAAGTTATGATTCAAAATATTTGAAACCATGTTTTTTTTTCTTTTCTTTTAAATGGTACTTTTGCAATGCTGTTTTTAAAAATAAGCTGATCAGTGATATTATTTCAGTTTGAAGCACACACATACATCTGTCTGTTTTTCTGTACGGCAGAACTTGTTTTAGCTTAATATAACGAAAATTAGCACAGTGCACTGCTTGTTTAAAATAGTTTATTAAATCTGGCACAAACTGTTCATAACATCACTTTTACTTATTTTAATTATAGAGCAAAACAGGGTGCTCATGTTTGCTCTCTGCGAATATGTTTCCTCGAACAACCCCAGTGTTTTATCTCATAGTGGCGCTTTACATTACTGCTTTTCACTGTGCTAGCCACAGTTTCAGGACATATGAGACAAACTTTGAAGCCATTTTTAAAGGTTAAGTTTTCATGGTGTACTTGCCTTTTTTTGGAGTATTCCATGCTGTGTCGCTTGTTTCCCTTTTGTGAGGATTTGGGCAGGTATGTTATGGTAGTTTCTGTGTCTTCTGTATTCTGTGTATTTACGGTAAACTATTGCGTTGATTGGCTCTGTTGAATTATGCGTACAGCCACACCCACCTTGAGGGTGGGGAAATCGCTATATTTATCCAATAGTCCACTGGCTGCTGTGAGAAAATCGCAATATTTATCCAAAAGTCCACTGGCTGCTGTGAGATAATCTAGCACATAACTGCTCACAACATCCCTTTTGCTCAACATTTTTATTTCATTTATGCCGCAGATTTAATTTGATTCCAGAAGAACTGGCAATTTATTTGTATTGGTTAAAGACGAGTTTCTCCTTGGTGCAAAATAATATTTTAGCAAAAGGTTTTATATAATATATATTTCCTTTCAGTATCAGTATTTCCCATGGGACACTATGCTACAAAATACTCCCACAAATGTGGACCATTGATTGCAAACAATTAAATTTGTACACAGCAAAAAAAAAAATCCTAATAAATTTATTCAAGACCATGGTACAAAAATTAATACACCCCAATGAGAGTCCTAGAAAAACTGCTACATTTTAGACAACAAAATTCTAATTAAAAAGAGCTCAACTACAAGTGAGTGTAATTATTCATTAACAGTTGTCTAGCAGACAGTTGATTATAAAAGGGTGTTCCTTAACAAAGAATACCCCTTCCCATTTCATGCTGTCATCAACATGGAAGAGAAATGTCAAAGATCTGAGAAGGACAATTATTTCTTTAGACAAGAAAGGTGAAGGCTACAAGATCAGCAAAGCTTTACTTATCAATCAGAATACTGTAGCAAAAGTGATGCACAAAAATCCCGCCTACAATTTTCCAGGGCCCATGCTGAAAAAGAAGACGACTACTGGGACTCTGTACTCCTGGAGTGATGAGACAAAGATAAATGTTTTTGGAACTAATGGCTTCAAAACTGTATGGCGTCACAAAGAAAAATGCATGGTGTCTACAGTGAAACATGGTAGTGGCAGTGTCCTTCTGAGGTGCTGCATGAGTGCTGCTGGTGTTGAGGAGCTGCATTTCATTGATGGTATCATGAATTCACAGAAGTACTGCTGTACTTAATATTGAAAGCGATTACCATCACTCCGTGCACTTGGTCGCCATGCACATTTTCAACAAGACAATGATTGAAAACACACACATAAGGCCACTGTTGAAGAACTGGTAAAAGTAATTCACTGCCCAAGTATGTCTTCGGATCTGAACCCAGTCGAACACCTACAGTATGCGGAATTCCGAAGACAAGTTGAGCATCACTCTCCATCCAGGCTCTAAAAGAGGACCACCTTGAAGAATGGAAAAAGATAAATGTTGCAACTTGTCGCCAACTTCTTCATTCCATGCCTAGAAGACTTGGTGCAGTCCTTTCAAATCGTGTGTGTCAACTAATTTGAGTGAAAAAAATGATTTTGTAATCATGGATTTTGCAAGTTATATTATTAACCGTACTTTCATGAAATTCGCTAAAAGTACTATTAAACTCAGTTTTGTAAATTTTTGAAATTGTTCTTGTGTTCATGGAGATGTTAAGCTCTTACTTTTCAAAAAGGGTGTACTCATTTATGCTGAGCTGTGTGTGTTTGTAACCCACTTTATATAGTATTTTGTAATTTCTCACTGCTTTGACTTGCTATCTTTTGTTTTATTTGTTGTCCTAATGCACTCTGTGTAATGGTATATTTGAGATTTTGGCTCACTCTGACACTTTTCATGTTAAGATGTTATAAGGCATCTTTTTAATTGACCCACACATCACTTTTAGTATTTTCTGTATTGTTCAAAAGAACAAGTAAAAAATACAAAATGTATAGAAATATTAAGAGCACTGAGAGAATTAAGAATTTATGCTTTAATTTTGACTTTAAATTTTTATTTTGTAACACAGACGAGCTTCTAACACCTTAATGAAGGCATTTTCATCAATGCTGGTGGTGTTGAGTTCTACTTGGTTTAGATTAAAAAATAAATCAGAATAAAAAAATCTGAATATTTCTTAAGCTGGTTACAAAATATTTTGCTTTTGTTTTTATAAACACTAAACTAATAATAAAAACATTTATCTTGTGAAAATGAAAATTTAAATAAATTTTTTGACAATTTTTTAAAACTTTGTCATCCTGTTAAGACTTGAGAATGGGTCCTCAAGCAGGATGACTTTTTGATTTCAGATGTTACATAAGATGTGTACTAATATATACTGTATGGTTTGTCAAGAATCCTAGGACTAGTTCACAAAAATATTTTGCATATTAAATCAATTTAAATATAAATGGGCAGGACAGGGAACAAAAGGCTGTTTTTATAGTTTTAGCAAAATGACCAATAAAAAAAAATTATTGTACACCCTATTTTCTAATATGTTTGTCTGTAAAAACTTGAATATTACTTCCCATTGGTCAATTTGAGTGAAAAAATTAAGGCATCTAATGACTACTGGGATGGTTAAATTGTCTATCAATTATTGAAATCTATCGAATATTAATTGATGCCTTCCATTAACCTGTCAAATTTAAATGTGTCTTGAGGTTGTCTTAGGCATGAACTAACTCAACATCTGACTAGAGGATGATGAACATATGTTTTTGTATAAAATTATAAAACAAATGTGTAAAAATACCACAATAACTCCCCTGATCAGACAATGGCAAGAGTAGATGTTCAGTGCTAGCTAGCTAACATACCGACTCCAGGCTTCATCCAGGAAGCTAACATGCCTTCTTTTCAGATGCCTCAACATAGCAGATGCGTGGTTAAGAGTGAGGGTTTTGTTTCGGAGGTTTTTGGAGGAGTCTCTTTTGGAAGAGTCATTTTGGAGGGTTTTGTTTATATTGTCATTGTGCTCTTGTTTGCATCTCAACTGGTAATTTCTTCAGGTCTGAGCATTCTAATTGACAATTAAACTCCTTGGCAAACTAATTTGGTCATTAAGTCATTGTGTGTCTGTCAAATATCAAGTAAGCATGTCAAATTCCTGCTGAAAACAGATCGGCTGTTCCTGAGCTACAGTTATCTGCATTAATAAGAGATGATTTTAAACTTTTCATATCAAAACAGTACAACTTTTTGGTGCATATTTAATACCACTACCATGCAGACTTAATTTGACTGTTTCTGCTTTTATTATGGCTGTGGGTTTATTAGTTGTATGAGCTAAACACATACCTCTTGCCCTCAGAACATTAGGCTTCCATGGAGACGGTATCAGCTCTTGGCCTGAAGCGCAGATTTGAGGAGGTGGACAGCGGTTCACCATGCTCGACACTCAAAGAATCTGATGATGACGTCTTGAGCAGTGACAGCGTGGATAGTTGTGACAGTCTCAATGCCCCCTGCAGCTCCCTCACACGTAAGAGGCCAACTAGGGTCAAAGTTCTGCTCACAATTGTAGCCTGGTGTGCCAAGACCTACATTTTTGCTTAGTGGAATGAAATTATAGGTTGAGTAATCAAAATTATTGGCAATGAATATATGGGAAATGTAATTAGTGGATCCCGAGCATAGTCTGGGAACAATGACTATCCCACAAAGACCAGCACACACAAAGAGACATGCGATTTACAGTTGGCAAAAAATGAGAGGGAAGAAAGGTCATGGAACATGAGAGAATATACTGTATGAAACTGCACTACGTATATTGAGATGTGAGCTCAATAAAAATGTATTTATGCGTTCCACTTTTTTTTTTTTTTTTTTTTTCCCCCCCTCCTCTTCTTCCAAGATATACCAATGATGATACAAATTTAGGCTTAGCTAACTCTAACACTAATGATCACGGACCCAATGACTCAGGAAAGGCTTCTTTCTTTCTTCAGAAACTCAGTGGTATTTTATCTGCTCATGTATATTCATTAATATTGATATATAGATACATACCCTCAGCAAACACGTACCTCATACTCTTAGGTTAACGGTACATGATCAAGGTAACAATGGAACAACAAAAAAATTGGGGGAGCATGAAAATTTGGTTGGAAAATAAATTCAATTAGGTGGAAAATAAATTAAATTTCTATAGTGTTATTTACTGTCTTTATTTATTTTAAGGAGAGCATAAGTATACAGTTAAACCTTGGGTTGCAAGCATAATTTGTTCCAGAAGCATGCTTGTATATCAAAACCCAAAAATATTCATATAAAAATAATTAATACAAAATGTAAAGTAAAAATAAAATAAATTAAGCTGCACTTTACCATTGAAAAGAATTCCGACAGAGCAGTGTTTCTGTTAGTTCCGTTAGCGGGTCCAAGTTACCCGCAATCCAAGGTTCCACTGTACTATCAAGTAGAATATGTATAGAATAATGGCTTCTATGCAATTCAGTGTTTTATTTTTTAATACTTTATATATTTTTTGTAATAACCAGGTTGTGTATCAAAGTAAATATGGGCTCATCATGCAGGAATCAGCCACTATTAATCACTTTTATCTCATTTCTCCTCTTAGCCACCTCCATTCTTAGGAGGCAAAAGTCCTCTCTGGGCCATAAGCGGGTGCGTTTTGACGCAGTGACAGTTTACTATTTCTCCAGAAGGCAAGGCTTCACCAGTGTCCCTAGTCAAGGTGGCAGCTCACTGGGCATGGCACGGCATCACTGTGCAATACGTCAGTACACATTGGGGGAGTTCGCTCGAGAGCAGGAAAGCAGCCATCGCCACGTCCTACGCCAACACCTGCGTCAAGAGAAGCTGAATGCTCGCAAAATGAAGGTTCAGACTTATACATGTGCTGTGATGCATTTTATGGTTTGTGTATGCTGCATTTTAGAGCAGGTATTTCTGTTTTCAGGAACGTAAAAAAAAAAAATTACAAAATGTTTTAAAGGAAGGGGAAATGTACATCAAGTGATCTTTGTAAACAGTGATTTGTGGAGGTATTTGGGTAGGAAGTTATGGTAACGTAATGTGTGGAGAGAATGTGGTCATTGTCCATCAGACACTTTGGCCACTACTGCGGTACCTTGTAGCATCACCAGGTGTTGAATGAAGAAGGAGGATTTAAAAAGACAAACATGAACGGAATAATTGTAAAACTAAAGTTATTTAAGGGCTGAACAAAATGGATTACTGTTGTAATGGAGTTTAACATTTATTTTCAGATGACTCGGAATGGCACAGTGCATTGTGCCCAGGCTGACCACCTAACACTGGATGACGTGTCTGATGAGGATCTGGATGTGGAGGGTGTCGAAGTGGATGACTGTTTCTTCCTGCAGCCACTGCCTACTAAGCGGCGACGGGCGCTGTTGCGTGCCTCGGGTATTGCCCGCATTGATGCTCGAGAGAAGATGGAGCTTCGTGCCATCCGGCTGTCACGTGAAGAATGTGGCTGTGACTGTCGTTTTTACTGTGACCCACACCAGTGTGGCTGCAGCAGAGCAGGCATCAAGTGCCAGGTCAGAGAGCCTGTGTGGGAGAGCTTGTGCATAAGAAATTAATTTTCTCCTGCCAAAAACATGTAATGTACAAGTTTGCGTTAATGAATGAATGTGACACAGTGGTTGGAAAATTATTAAAATTGTTTAACATTCTACATGACATTATCTTCCTGTTCCTTCCAGAGGATTCCATCATTCTTCTTAAAACATAGGCACTATAAGAAGAACCATATTTTGGAATTTCTAAAACTTTCACTTACTCGATCTTTAAATATTTTTGTCTCTGGTGCAGAGAAACAAAATAATCCTGTTATAGTTGTTGCCTTTACGATTCAACTAAAACTGATTTAATTATGAACTGAAGCCCCCGAGTGGCACAGTGGTAAAGTTCTCACCCTGTCATCCGGCGCTCTCACATCAGTCATGGCTGTACAGCCAATCACGGGCATCTTTAAGCTCACCCAAGTGGAAGGAGTGGATAGTGCTGTCCTCTGAGTGCATCACATCGTGTCGCGTGAGCTCGCAGTTCGGTTGGTGGATTCACGTTGCTCGAAACGTCTTCTTTTTCCCTTAATGGGAGTGCGGGTACGAATTGGTTACGACTAAATTAGGGAGAAAATCAAGAGGGGGGGTTATGAACTGAATTTTGATTTATTTATTTATTTAGTTAGTTTTCTTAGCATTTTGTGTAGAAGCTACACATTTTAGCTTGAGAAATGGTAGAAATGTTGAACCAATGAATGCATCAATTTGGAACGACTGACAGTCGGGCAAATGTGTCAAACTTTTGAATCATGACGAATGTCTGTGTTTTAGTAACTAAGAACTCTTAACTGTGAAAGGAGCAGTTTGATTCTGCAGGCTATTGTTCAGAACATTCGTAGATATTAGATTGCTAGCTCCTCAGTCTTCGATATATTGGACAGCAAACAAGCCTGCAACAGTTTTTTGTTTATGATCACTGGACACCATTGGACTATCAAGATGACCTCAGAAAAAGATAACTTTGTTCAAACATAGTATAATGTACTTGTGTGTCCTTATATTGACCTAAAATAATGCTGCCTCAGATGTTTCACTGGAATATCAGAGTCCAAACACTTCCCTGGATATGGTCCTGGGCAGGGCTTGTCTTCACAAAGCAACAAAAAAAAAAAGCAAACAATGATTTTAGATCTCTCTCCCTCTCTCTCTCTCTATCTATCTATCTATCTATCTATCTATCTTGAAAACCTTAGTTACAAGTGCCAGATAGAGGTACTATGGCATCTGATAGCTAAGTTTAACTCTGGTTTATTATGTTTAAAAAAATTCTCAGTAAATTAGAATATCATCGAAAAGTTGACTTATTTCAGTAGTCAAATTCGAAAAGTGAAACTTGTATTAAAGTGGAGCAAAAAAAGTATTTAGTTTTTAGCCACCAATTGTGCAAGTTCTCCCACTTAAAAATAGGAGATAGGCCTGTAATTTTCCAGAGACAAAATTAATCCAGAAAATCACATTGTAGGATTTTTAAAGAATTATAAGTTATGGTGAAAAATAAGTATTTGGTCAAAAACAAAATTTCATCTCGATACTTTGTTATATACCCTTTATTGGCAGTCAAACGTTTCTGTAAGTCTTCACAAGGTTTACACACACTGTTGCTGGTATTTTGGTCCATTCCTCCATGCAGATCTCCTCTAGAGCAATGATATCTTGGGGCTGTCGCTGGACAACAGACTTTTAACTCCCTCCAAAGATTTTCTATGGGGTTGAGATCTGGAGATTGGCTAGGCCACCCCAGGACCTTGAGATGCTTCTTTTGAAGCCACTCCTTTGTTGCCCGGGAGGTGTGTTTGGGATCATTGTCATGGTGAAAGACCCAGCCATGTTTCATCTTCAATACCCTTGCTGGTGGAAGAAGGTTTTCACTCAAAATCTCACGATACATGGCCCCGTTCATTCTATCCTTTACACGGATCAGTCGTCCTGGTCCCTTTGCAGAAAAACA
>JAQMYK010000015.1:18116779-18132475 GCA_030014345.1 Clarias buthupogon
CCCCAAAGCATGATGTTTCCACCCCCATGCTTCACAATAGGTATGGTGTTCTTTGGATCAACTCGGCATTCTTTCTCCTTCAAACGACAAGTTGAGTCTTTACCAAAAAGCTCTATTTTGGTTTCATCTGACCATATGACATTCTCCCAATCCTCTTCTGGATCATCCAAATGCTCTCTAGCAGACTTCAGACGGGCCTGGACATGTACTTGCTAAAGCAGGGGGACACGTCTGGCACTGCAGGATTTGAGTCCCTGGCGGCACAGTGTGTTACTGATGGTATCCTTTGTTACTTTGGTCCCAGCTCTCTGCAGGTCATTCACTAGGTGGGATTTTTGCTCAATGCTTCATTTTGACCCCACGGTGTGAGATCTTGTGTGGAGCCCCAGATCGAGGGAGATTATCAGTGGTCTTGTACAGTATGTCTTCCATTTTCTAACAATTGCTCCCACAGTTGATTTCTTTACACCAATCTAAATGCCTATTGCAGATTCAGTCTTCCCAGCCTGGTTGCAGGTCTACAATTTTGTTTCTGGTGCCCTTTGACAACTCTTTGGCCTTGGCCATAGTGGAGTTTGAAGTATGACTGAGGTTGTGGAAAGGTGTCTTCTATACTGATAAAGTTCAAACAGATGCCGTTAATACAGGTACCGAGTAGAGGACAGAGAAGCCTTTTAAAGAAGTTGCAGGTCTGTGAGAGCCAGAAATCTTGCTTGTTTGTAGGTGACCAAATACTTATTTTACAGAGGAACTTTTCTTATTTTGTCTCTCATAGTTGAGGTATACCTATGATGAAAATTACAGTCCTCCCTCTCATATTTTTAAGTGGGAGAACTTGCACAATTGGTGGCTGACTAAATACTTTTTTGCTCCACTGTATATAGATTCATTACACTAACCAGCTTGTTATATTACATAAAGCAGATACAATATTGAAAGTGTTCTCTGCTCTAACTCTTAATACTTTTTTTGGGACTTTAATGTCAAAGTGTCTTGTAGCATTTATAACTGAAATAAAATAAGGCACAACAACGCGCTTAGTTTTCCACTCTATTCTCTCTCTCTATCTCAGGTGGATCGCATGTCATTCCCATGTGGCTGTTCTCGAGATGGCTGCCATAATGCAGCAGGACGGATTGAGTTCAACCCTGTCCGTGTTCGCACTCACTTTTTGCACACAATTATGAAGCTAGATCGGGAGAAGAGGCATGTACTAGGCTCCAAACCTGGAGAAGAATGTGGGAAGGAAACCGAGCTGAACCCCGGTCCTTCATGTGCCCGCTCGGGATTAGAGGTAAAAACGGAGCCCTCAAGTGAGCAGGAGCTCCTAGACGAGCACTGTCATAGCCTGGAGCATGAGAATGAGACAGCTGTGCTCCACCTGCAGAGTGCAGAAGAGCAGGAAAGGCGAAGGGAGCAGGAGGAGGAGGCACTCCGAGAAGAGGTGCAGACTCCTAGTTCAAAACTGTGTCTTTTGCATGAGGAGCTAAGCAGCCAGGAGGAGGTTGAGAATATGGTTGAGGTAGACCAAATGTTCTTTCAGGACACATTTCCAGGAGGAGCAACCCTGCTATGCATCAAGGAGAACCAGGAGGATGCTCACAATGCGCCAGGTTCTGTCCTTTATTATCAGATAGACCATGTGGAGACAGCAACATTTAAGACACATGACAAGCAAGAAGAGGAGCCCAGAAAAGGTGAAGAGGCCCAGGCAGGACAAGTAGAAGGAGATGCCAGGAGCTACTGTCACAAATCCCAAACCTGCAGGCAGGATCATGCTGAGAGCTCTACTTCTGAGCAACCTTCATGTCCAGAGATAATTAAAGAGGCTGAAGAGGGTAACCCCACCTCAGAACATGGGGCAAATCGCACAGATTTTCAATATACTTGCCCACTGGGGGAGGAAGAGGCAATAAAACTTCCTCCAGAGGTTTAAAGCCTTGCAATGCTGCAGATATTTTGCACAAGATTTGTAGTGAAGATCAAGACAACCAACTGAGAGAGATGTAAAGTTGCTGACATTGGTTTGTATTTAGAAATAAGCATGCACTATATTTGATGTAGGATTTTCAAAATTATATTGAAAAAACAATAGAATAATAAATTATTCATAAATAATATAACATTAAAATAAAAACATAAAGCAGAGAGGAAAACTCGATGAACCTTGGATTGCATAGTTTTTCTGTTGCAGTATCAATTCAGTATTTGGTACTGGTGGAAATTGTGGCCTTTATGTCTAGGAGAAAATAGAATGGTCCAGGCAGGTCCTTACAGCTTTGCTAATGCCTTGATTTTTCAGTGAATTAACCCACTGGTTCATTCAGACTATTAATCATAACACAGTAGCTTGAAATGCTCCATGGGTGTTGGCAGGATTGCAGTAGTGAAGCTGAACAGTGGCTGCTGATAGCATTGATCTTTATAAACAGACTCTGGAAAGACACTTTTGATGTACTGTACTAGTTGTTGAGAGCAAGTGGGGGAGGAGATAGAGAATCATGCACATTTTAAGGATTTTTAGCAACCTGGTTTAAAAAATGTGCAATTATTTTGCACAGGCATTGCGTTATATAGTAAAAAATTTTTGAACACCTGACAAGCGTACCAATATGTGGGTCTTCAAAAACAAAATTGAATTACAATATTGCTACACAATTCTCTATGACCAAGCCAAGTCCGTGAAGAAATGGCTTCCCAAGGCTGGAGGGGAAGAACTTGAGTGGTCTGCACAGAGCCCTGACCACAACCCAACTGAAATACATTTGGGATGAATAGCTATGATAAATTCACCCTAGGCCTCCTTGCCTTGTGACTGACTGGGAAAAATTCACACAACCATGCTTCAAAATCAATTAGAAAGCCTTCCTAGAAGAGTGGAGGGTACTATAATAGCAGAGAGAGACTAAATTTGGAAAGGAATGTTTTAAAAGCCCACAAACCTTTGGGAATATAGTGTAATTTATGGGAGGGATCTTGGAGCAAAGGTATGAACTGGTGCCAAATGAGTGAAGGTTTTGAAATTGATTAAATATTACTACTGTATAGAAAACAAATTAAGGAAGAATCTGCAATACCACCCTTTTCCACAGATAACTAAAACATTGATTTATAGCTTGGTACCTTGTAAGTTTAGGTTGTGATGCAAAGTCTTTCCCAACAAGGTTGCTGCCTCTTTTAAGTAGCTAATGCTCTCACTTTCAGTAATTACTGTATCCTCATGAGGAGCCCATTGAGCAATGCTGGGCTTGAAGTGGAAATACACCCCTTTGTAGCACATCGAAATGCACTAGCTGCATGCGCACATTCAGATCTTGGGGGAATTTTTCACCTTTTATGCATGTTTTTGACAGTAACCCAAGCTCAGGATTGAACAGTGACCCTTGAGCTTAGAGGCAGTAAGTGGAGACAGTAGCTAAGGAAGATTCTGTAATTAAATTCTGAAAGTCTTGAACTTCAAAGTCCAAATCCTTCAGATTTAAATCATAGTTAATATTTATAGATAAAGGCTATGCATTCACAGCTTGGCTATTATAAATAAATATATCACTCAATACACTTTTTTTTTTTTTTTTTAACCAAACAAACATAGAAAGTAAGCCTACGTTCACATTTGCCAGCCTGAATTGTAGCCTTGGTTTCCTTAATTGACAATATGAATTTTGGCCTGTATGGCACTAGGGTACAAGCAGGGTGGGGATTTTATAGCACTGCCAGTAACGGTCACTACAACAGCTAAAGCTAAGCATCTAGCTTTTTTTTTTTTTTTTTTTTTTGCGCCTCAAGAAATACAGCTACAACTTTCCATCCTCCAAACATGCTATTTCAGAGGACAGATGCATCCAAATCAGAGTCCAATAGAAGTGACTTCTATTATAAATTTGAACCATCATGATTATGTAAATCTGACCCGACCAAAAAAAATTGGAATTGAACAATCTGGCTTGTAATGTGTACGTAGCCTAATTGCCTTTGACATCACATCACATTAACTCTAAGCTCTGAGGGTTAGTTTCAAGCATAGTGATTTAGCATAAAATAATCCATAATGTTTTAGTTTTTACTTTCTGAAGTCATCGTGCCAGTGTAAACACTGATTTTCAGTCATTGGTCATCATAAACCCTTTCTGCTTAACCCAGAAACGTAGAATAACAGTCTGTGTGGGAACTTGGAACAACTTTGACTGTTTGTTGTGTCAGTTAGCTGGGAAACAGCAATGGATCCAATAACCCAGCACTGAATGTTGTTTATTTTTGGTTAAGTGAGCGAAATGTACTGTAGGTGTTTAAGCAGAGAAGGGTAAAACAAAACTCATCACAATAATATAAGTTTCTTATGCCTTGTCATGTTGTTGCCACTTCATGACAGTGGCAGAAAAAATGTCAACTAAATTTTATTCGTATTGTGCTTTTAAAAATAGATAATGGTCAAGCAAGATTTTATACAGTATCAATTATTTTTTTGCAGTAATTATGGAAAAAAACATACCTTAGCTGGTAATATGAATACTGGTGCATTTCATATTAGATTAAGGTGTTAAATTATAAATGCATTTTAAAAAGTGTGTATACACTATACAGAGAAGGAGAATGTGTGATACACTAGACAGTGTGTGCGTATTTTTATTTATTTTATTTTTGGCATATATTTGTGTGAATGTATATTCAACCTTATGTTTGTATGATGGATCATGTTTAAAAAGGTGCTCTTGTGTTAGGTTTACATATTCGTACAAATGCTGTGTAAAGAATACATTTCCTGGTCACAAACAGATAATCATCGAGCTCTGAAAACTACACTACACTTTAGTCTTCACTGCAAAACTTTTTGTATGCAGGAGGATTAATCGTACAAATTGCTCAGTGTATTTATTCTACTTTAATTATCCATAGAGCTATGCATGGATAATAGTGAGTCTTTATTTCAATTTACTACTCGGTACTGTTCTGTTGAGTAACTTGACTGAAGATCATCACCTTTGGGATCATATAGAACTGTTGCTTCATCTCACAGCAGCTTCTCAACACTGTATTGAGCCAAGCATTACATTTTAGGCAAGAACTGCAATAATAACCATTTTGCAAATGACTAATCATAAGAGAAAGTATATTTGCTTTATACTGTCACAATGTAACTGAAAATGAAACTGAAATGGTGTTTTATTTTTTTTGTTGTTGTTTTGTCCTTTTACTGTGTAGCCTGTCTTGTATCTGTGACTGATTCAATGTTTAGAGTCCTTGTGTGTACAATCATGTTGAAGTGTCACACACCTATGCGATTCCTCTTGTAGCAGAATTATAAGCCTCAAATTGATGAATTACACTGAAGATTGAGAGGTGATGAACTGCTACAGGCCAAACCACAGTGCACTGGGGGATGGGGAGAAGTGGGCAGAGAGGGGGACTAGTGGGGTCAGTATGGTATGTGTGTGTTTTTGTTTGATATGTTTCTTGATGTAAAATGAACTACACCAGTGGTCTCAAACATGGCCTAGAGGGGAAACATTATTTATGTGTGAAGATGTGAAAAGATTCCCCTTTATGTTGCCGTTGTTCCTGCCTTCCTCTTTTAGGCTTGCTTTGTTCTGGGACCACTGCATTAAATGTAATCCAGTGTGCGTGTGTACGTATGAGTGCACGTGAGCATGTGTGTCTGCTGACGCGTTCTAAAGATGCTCGATAAACGAAACTGAATGAGGTCGGACTTAATAGTTGCAAGACTAATGCTTATTGTTGCTTAAAGAACAGGACAATATCCATTTTATATGAAAATGTGAAGAAATAAAGTGAAATGAATTTCAAATTTCTTTATTCATTACTCTCAGTACAGTCCTCTTTATGTATTTTGTTGGGCTAATCATTTTTCCCCCTTTAAAAAAAAACTATTCACAAAGCTGCTTATTTATTTATTTTATAAAATCAGCAGGGTGTGCAGAGCTCATCACATTCACTTCAATTTTATTTAGATGGTGCTTTTAGCAATGGTCGTTGTTACATTGGTAATGTAAAGCTTTATATTTACATGAGTGGCACCAGGTTGGGGATTGGACATGCTCTTGCTACCATCAGGACAGCTTTATAATTTGCAGGCTGTCTTGTAAACCTTAGTCGTAACACAGCATAAAAACACAGAATGAATGATGTCCTAACTGTCACAGTGAGAGTATTGCAGGTCACGGTCTCGCAGGTGTTGCAGTAGAAATTAAATTGTAGTGACTGGCACATTAACAGGAAACTCAATTTCCGAGCACTTACAGCTCGGAAATTAAGCAACCCTGTTGTACTAAAAAAAGATGATGTATGGAGCTACCACTGATGACGCACAATGCTTAGTGTTAATGTATATTTAGTTGTAATTATAATTTGGCACTAGAGGGCAGCAATATCTTGTGTACTTTAATGTGCAGAAAATGTGTCTATGTAATATACATTGCGTATCAAAAATTTATATTGTGAAAATGAGTGTCCTTTTCGTAATGTAATCCAGAAAGGGAAACCCTCATATATTCTGAGGCCATATACCCTCACCGGCCAATTAATTAAGTGTACCTTGTTAGTACTGGGTTAGACCACCTTTTACGCTCTGAACTCTCTTAATACAAGGCTGGAAACATTTTGGTCCATATTGACATAATAGCGTCTGTAGTTCCTGCGCATCCAAGACGGGAACCTCCTGTTCCACCACCTCAGAAAGCAAAGGTGTTTTCTTGTACTGTGGTCTGGTGATTGAGGACATTTGAATGTAAATTCTATCATGGTTAAGAAACCAGTTTGAGATTTTAGCCTTGTTAAATGGCATCATGCAGGACATAAAGGAATAGATATGGTCAGCAACAATCCTCAGGTAGGCTGTGACTTTTAAATTAGACTTATTTTGTACTATGGGGCCCAAAGAGTCGGAAAGGAAATATCCTACACACAATTGCAGCACCACCAGCCTGAACAGTTGATACAAGGCAGGATGGATCCAGGCTCTCATGTTATTTATGCTGAATGTCACACCAGAAATTGAGACTCATCAGACCAGACAACATTTAACAGCCTTGGTTTCCTGTTCTTAGCTAACAGGATTGGCACCCGGTGTGGTCTTCTGTTGCATTACAGTATGTCTACATCAATCAGCTGTAACAATAAAGGTCACATGGACAAAGTGGACATCGGTCAGCATGCAACCAGTCTGTGACTACTCAGCCCCATACACAGCAAGCTGCAATGCACTGTGGGTCCTGACACCTTCCTATGATAGCCAGAAATAGTTGTTGTTTTTTTCTCAGCAAATTGTGCTACAGTAGCTCTTCTATGGGATTGGTTCAAACATGCGAGCTGTTGCTTCCCATGCAGATTAATGAGCCCTGGCTTCCCAGAAGTGTGTCACCAATTCACTGGTTGTTCCTCCTTGGACTACTTTCGTAGGTACTAAGCAGCCAGGAACATCCCAGAAAACCTACTGTTTTGCTTGCTCACTTTTCCTGCCTAATGTATCTCCCCTCTTGGATATTAATATAAGAAGATTCCATTTTGGGTTGTATCAAAGGTTTTTAATCATGCCACTTATGGATATAGTAATTAAGGTATTTGATATTAAACAAATTTCTCTAATAAAGTTAATTAAAAAAAAAAAACTGCCATTCTGACATAAATTCCAAGACTCATAAATGCACAAGACAAGAGAGTCTTGTAATTTGCTGTGTTGAAGCACTATGGTGAAGCAGCGAAATCCTCTGAAATAGTAAATAAATGATAAATAAAAAAGTAAAAATAAAACAAATTAACCTGCACTTGATCTTTAAAAAGAACTGTAGCTGTAGTGATTGAGACCAGAGACAGGAGACAAGGAAAAGGGGAGCTACTGTGTAGGACAACTTTCACACACACACACGTGCAATAACAGAATCACTGCTTTCTGACAGAGAATAAGAGACTCTGGAAACTGCAATCTCTCTTAATGACGCTTGCTTTTGTGGAAATGTGACATTGTGTTGTTAAATGGATTAACCAGTACATGCACACACACACACATGTCACAATGTTATAGTAAACAGTATAAATAGTAGTAAAAATAGTAAAATTGTATTAAAATTTATTTAAAAAATTTACTCGCAGATCAAGTTACTTGGCTTCACTCTATTCTTAATTTGCACTTTTTACATTTACACTCCTATTAGTAATTAGTAATGAATAACTATGAGAAATACTGCTCCACATACTCTTTATCTACTGAAGAACAACAAAGTAAAGTCACCATTCAAATTCTAATAAGCAAATAGTTTTAATTGGAATATTGCTGTAATGACTCGTGTTTCATCTGACAGCACTCATTCAACTCTAACTGACGCAATAAATAATTTTTTAAACCAGCATGACAGAAGACATATCCTGTCGTGTCAAATTATTGTCCTGCATCAAGCAAAGAAAACAACTAAGGAAATAAGGATAGAAAGGAAGAAGGATAAGGAGGACCCCCTCGAAAACGAGATGTTTCATCTCAAGGGGTTATCCTCCTAACATCAACATCAATAGATAATGCTGAATCAAGAACTTTGTGGCATACTGCTTTTGGGGGCAAAAAATAATGCATTGTAAAATATCAAATGTTGAAAACATAGCTATGTTTAATAGTGAAATGAATAACATTTCCACGTGGATAACATGAAGATAATTCAACAAGCTTAGGACTGAACAGCTGTGTAGCCATCAGAAAACTACTTGTTAATGAGGCTAATCAGTAAAAAAGATGGAGCACAAAGACTTTATACAATGGAAAAGGGTCATGAGGTCTAATGAGTCCAGATTGACCCTATTGCAGAGTGATGATGCATCAGGGCAAGACAGGAAGCACATAAAGGGATGCAACCATCATGCATAGTTTCCACTATATAAGCCTCTGGAGGCAGTGATATCTGAGGTTGCTTCAGTAGCTCAGGTCAAGGCTCTGCAACGTTATGTGACAGTAAAAAGAAGTCATTTGACAACCTGAACATACTGAAAGGCCATCAATAGATTTTTCTTGATGACACAGGCATACTGTAGTTTAGGTGATCTTAACCTAATTGACAGTCTTTGGGATATGTTGGGGAAGACTTTACATAGAGGGTTTGACTCTTTCTTGTCATCCAGACAAGATCTCAGGCAAAAAAACAAACAAACATTATTATTATTATTATTATTATTACTTTTGTTTTGCCAAGTTGTTTACAAGGAACATTTTTATATTGAGGCTGTTATAATAGTACAAAGCAAGGCTAATAAATACATTTTAAAGTTAAATTTTAATAACCCCAAAACTGGACAAGCATCAAACAGTAACATTAGCACACCTTTTGCTCATAATCAAATCATATCTGTGTAGTCCATGAGCTTCAAAGTGATTTTCTCTATTTAATTGTTTTTCTCACTAAAGAGGCATTTTAATGACAGTTTCCTGGTGTATTTTATCAGGAAAGGAGTCAGTACTTTGTCATGCAGTGTAGCTGCACTTTTTTTGGGAAAAAATTTCCGTTCCAGGGACTGGTAATTGTTTTTAGAGCGCTGATTTTCCCAGGAGGATTGTGTCATAGCGAAAAAGTTGCAAAAGAGAATTGTATGTTTGTGCCTTAGCAGGTGACTCACATGCTTGGTGGGATTGGGTAAGAAGGTCAGAATCCTCCCTAGCATTTCTCAATAAATGAACATGAACACAAATGATGAAACCTCAACTTTCATTATTTGAGTCAATGTGTAGTAGTGATACATACTATAGATTGTCAGCCGAACTGCTTCTGTACTGCTGTTTTAATCTTCCACTTCCATTACTCAGGAATATGTCTTTAACATGTTTTAAAGCAAGCAAGTATACCATCACTCCACATTTACTCCGTCTGTCTTCATAATGCCAAGGCATTTCCTTGGAGTTCTCCGGTATTGCTATACCTCGTCAGTTATAATGCTATCTGTGTTCCTTTGGATTTTCCGGCAGCACAATGTTAAGAAAAGGACAGGAAGGGTTGAATAGCTGAGAAATAGCCCTCACAGTTATGCAGCTTTGGTGTGCTACATGACATGTGATATGGTGACACATACGGGCCATATTTAAAAGCCGGTCAACTTTATCTCTCCTTTACTGTTCACAAATATTATCTAACCATGAAACATTCACTTTTTTTTTTACAATGCCATGTCCTGAAAGCAGGGAGATCTTTAGGTTACAGAAGCATTGTGCCACTTTACTCAACTGCTACTTCCTGCTGTTTTGTAGCCAGAGGAAAAATGCTATTGTTCTCAAAAGATAAGCCAGTATCCTAGAATTACTTTCAATTGCTCTCTGTTAAAAATAAAGGCTACTGTAAATAAACAGTCAACGACCCATGTTGCCCATAACTTATTTGAAAAGGGAACCCATATTAGGTCATGAAAAGCGCATGTTTTCATTTGACACCAGTGCATGGCTAGATGCAGTTATTAGTGTTTTGCAGGACTGATTGGGTTTACATGTACAGTACTGTTCATAACTGTTGCCTGTAGTTGTTCTCTGTCTAACCTCCCTCCAAATGTTAAACTGGATTTTATGCTTCCCTGTATTGCACAGAGAGAGAATTAACAATGAAATGTTGAGAGGAGATAAAGGTAAAGGTCAAATATGGAAAGGTAGCATTTTCACAGTTTAACACACTGCTGAAAATATGCAGGTAAAACCCAGACCAGCTTGCAAACATGGCCACCAAATAGCCAAAACAAACTCTCCTACATTTATTGTTATCCTCACTCTGATTCTGCTTTAGTGTTTACCATTGCGGTTACAATTCTGGTTATTTAATTTACAGATTGGCAGGAAATCTGATTAAAATATATAGTGTGTGTTAACATGTACACATCACAGACAGTGTCTGCCTGGCTTAAGAGAAGAAAAGTATGACTATGTTAGATAAATGGAAATAGCACACAATGCAATATGCAAAAAGGAAAAGCTTGGGCTCTGCAAGGCCTTATTCTGCTTTGTTGCTCATTGTATAAAACAGAAAATATTCAAGAGATCCTGTTTCATATAATGGTTTCATGCTTCAGTGCTGTCTCCAAGTGTCTGAGAAAAAAAAAGATTGCTCAGTTGATCAACCAGCTCACTGATAACACTTACTTGGGTTACTGGTATCTGGACCGATGACCTATAACTCTTTCAATGAGTTTCTGAGAATTCTCCCAAAGAAAAGGAAGTAGAACCCCAATGCTTTAACACCTGGACAGATACACCACTGGAACCCCTTGCATGTCCACGTCAGAGGACCCATCAGAGAAGGGTCCGTTTTAAACCTTCTTCTCAAACAGTGCCTCAGCTCTGCTGAAAATGTATGTCAAGTACAGAGGGATTTCTCTTATGATCAGATGATTATAAAATAATATTCTATAAACACATTTTTGTTTCTTGTTTGGTGAGATACAATATATTACCGAACTCTTATATATGTAAGTTTTTTCTTGTTCCAGTGTGGCACGGTCGAATGTCAGCTGTGAACAAAGAGGAGGCAGGTTGTGATGATCTCACCCCAGTTTTATTACCTCCAGTCTACTTATGCATATTTCTTTGTCTGGCCATTACCAGAAAGACAGAGTGACATAGCTGGTTAAAAAAAGAAAACTCACATGCAGAATATGAACATGCAGAATATGTCCTAGAACCTTGATCCTGAACGGTTGCGAAAGCAATATTGATATATTGATGACCCCTTTTTAGTTAAGTTGACTTGCACAACCATTACTTATTTGCTACTCTCCATTAGTGCAATCACATACAGAAGAGTATATATACATACACTATACTGCCTTCACAAGCATATGAACTTGACTAACATCCAATTCTTAATTCATAGGGTTTAATATGATGTTGGCCCACGCTATGCAGCTACAATATAACAGCATCAACTCTTCTGGGAAGACTTTCCACAAGGTTTAGGAGTATATTTATGGAAAAAAAAATTTTCTGGCTCACAGTTTCCTCTCTAACTTATTCCAAAAGTGTCCTATCAGGTTGAGGTCAGGTCAGTCAAGTTCTTCCACACCAAACTCGCTTCACCATATCTTTATGGACCTTGCTTTGTGCACTAGTGCGCAGTAATGTTGGAACAGAGAGGGGCCATCCCCACACTTCATGGCTGAGTTGCTGTTGTTTCCAATCACTTCCACTTTGTTATAAAATCATTAACAGTTGACTGTGGAATATTTAGTATCAAAGACATTTTATGACTGGACTTATTGAGCAGGTGGCATCCTGAAATTCACTGAGCTCTTGAGAGCGACCCATTCTTTCACAAATGTTTGTAGAAGCGGACTGCGTGCCTAGGTGCTTGATTTTATACACCGGTAACCATGAAAGTTATTGGAACACCTGAATTAAATGATTTGGATGGGTGATTGAATACTTTTGCCAACACACAGGATGGCAAGCAAAAGTATGTGAATGTTTTGGAACTTCATGGTTTTCTGCATTAATTTGTGATCTGATCTTCTAACTTCTTCATCTAAGTGAAGAGTATTGACAAATATGTGGCTAAAATAATAACCCCCCAAAACATCTGATCTTTCATGTTGTTATTGAGAACAACCATAAAAACCTCATAGTGCTAATGGAAGTACAGTATGTGAATCCTTGAGTTAATAACCTCAAAAAAGTCAATTGGAGTCAGGTGTTATCATACCTGGAGTTTTGTTAAGAAAAGTAGTTTGGAGGTGTGACTAATTTGACTAATAAAAACCACTTAAACTTTTTGAGTTTGCTCCACAGAAGATGAGTACACTACTTAATACATTATTTAAGCCATGCCTCACCAAAAAGAGCTTACAGAGAGGATCTACGATCAAGAATTGTGAATTCTATAAAGCTGGAAAGGGTTACAAGGTAATTTCCAAGACTTCCAAGAAATTCATCAATGGAGACACATCATTGGATTTTATATATATATATATATATATTGCTGTTAAATATACAATACCGTGTATATACACTACTAATAATTTTTTTAATTTTGTCCAAGGTGTATACGTATGTGTATATATATTTTTTATATATATACACCTTGGACAAGATAAAAAAAAATATTGTTTAACAGCACATCAGATTAGGCCCTTTTGGATGTCTTTAGCATTGAAGGAAAGAGCATGGACTTTAAAAAGGTGTGTTCAAACTTTTGACTGGCAGTCTGTACGTAAATACAAAAGTAAAAAATTATCTGCACTCTGTAGAATTTATTTAAATTAACTTTTAGAAAAAACAAATACAGTGGAACCTCGGATTAGGAGCATAATTCGTTCTGGAAGCGGGCTCGTATTCCAAAACACTCGTAAACCAAATTAAATTTTCCCATAAGAAATAATGGAAACTCTAATTATTTGTTCTACAGCCCAAAAAAATAAATACATAAAAATAATGAATACAAAATAAAAAGTAAAAATAAAACAAATTAACCTGCACTTTACCTTTAAAAAAAGTTAAAATAAATCCCGACAGATAAGTGTTGGAGTGGGAGGGGTTCTGTAAAGGCGAGAGTGTGTGTGTGTTGCTGTGAGTGAAGTAGCACGGTGTCAAATTACGCATGCGCGCGTGCGCGTGCACACACACACACACACGAGCGCGCGCTCCATGGAAGATCATCATCCCCGAAAGACAGTGTCTGGAGAGGAAACAAAAGTGGAGCTGTAGAGCAGGCGCAATAGAGAGGCTATAGAGGCAGCCACATAAACCACCACTTCCCAGCCTTTTTCTTAATAATGCCAGATCTCTCACTAATAAAATTGATCTACTGAGGCTACAAGCTGCAACAAATAATACTGTCAGGAACAGCTGCATCATTCTGATTACAGAGACATGGCTCCATTCATCCATTCCAGACTCTGCAATTGAGTTAGCAGGCTTCACAGCAGAGTGTCATGACAGAACCAGAGATTCTGGTGAGAGTAGAGGAGGAAGACTTTGTGTGTATGACAATTATAGTTGGTGTACTTAACAGTACATTAGCCAGTTACTGCTCTCCTGACCTGGAGGTTGTGACTATTAACTTCTCCAGGGAGTTTAATGTGGTCATGCTAACTGCTGTGCAGAGTCCACTGGGTGCTAATGCTAACGCAGCGCTCAGTCATTTGCATAGCAATATTAGCTTACTGCAAAGCAAGTATCCCGATGCTGTGTTAATTTCAACTGTAAATTTAACCATGTGCATTTGAAAGCAGTGCTCCCTAAATTCCACTGCCATGTGCAATGTGCAACCAGAGGAGTTAACAAGACAAGATCTACACAAACATAAAGCTGGGTCTAAACCATCTAAACCATTACCACACCTGGGCCAGTCTGACCACTTACAAGAACTGCTCCTACTAACATCAAAACTGTTAAAGCCTGGCTCGACAAAGCCTATCAGCAGTTGCAGGACTGTTTTAACAGAACCAATTGGGAGATTTTGAACACCAGGACCTTGAGGTGTTTATCCACACTGTCTTGTGTTATATGTTGTATTATATGTATATGCATGGACTGTGTCATGGAGGAAAAACACTTTTGGGTCTTTCCTAATCAGAAACGCTAGATGACAAAGGAGGTACAGGTGTGGCACAAAGAGATGAACATTGTCTTCAAATCTGGCGATGGAGCCCTTTACAGTGCAGCCTGAGCCAATCTAAAGAAAGAAGAAGACCAAAGTGGAGTATAGGAGAAAGATTAAGAAACACCTGGACAGCAACAACACAAAGCAGATGTGGGATGGTATTCACAAAGCAGGTGTAGGAGGCCCAATCTACAAGCAGTCGAAGGTGGTACATTGCTGGCGGACGAGCTGAACATCTTCTTTGTTCACTTTGAGGTGAAGTCAGCATGGGTGGATACACTATATCTAGCAGAAAACTGCAACTCCATCCTCAGAGTGAAAGGAAAGAAAAATTAAGTTCATTTATTTATAAAGCACATTTAAAACAACCGATGGTTGACCAAAGTGCTTTACATAATTTTAAAAAATCTTTTAAAAACAACAGAACCATCAAATTACCAATACAAACCACTATATTTAAAAGCCTCGGCAAACAGATACGTTTTTTAATTTGATTAAAAAATTTCTATACTGTGAGCTGATCGGATATGGAAAGGGAGCTTGTTCCAGACACAGAAAAAGCACGGTCACCTCTCCTTCTTAAACGACTTTTTGGAATCGTGAGCAGAAGTTGATCAGATGATCTAAGTGCTCTCTGAGGACTGTATGGGTGAATCAAATTACTCATATATTGAGGCGCTACGCCCGTAATCACCTTAAAAACAAATATAAGCATTTTAAATATCACTCTATATTCCACATTTGCTTCTCAAATTTCAAACCTGAGTCAAATATCACCCCAAGATTTTTCACATGTGATCTAATATGGGTTACAGTGGTCCCAGGGCGGGGGTTAGAATTTCAACAGCCAACGGCGATCCAAATAATAATACCTCAGTTTTGGACTTGTTTAAATAAAAAAAAATTGTGGCAATCCATTTTTTTAAGTCACATAAACAATCAAATAAGGGTTGTAACAAGTCCGCATTTCAAAATTTTAAGAGCAAATAAAGCTGCATGTCATCAGCATGACAGTAATAGGAAACTTAATAATAATTTGTTATTATGTCCCGACAATGACTAAATGACCCATACCCTTAGACTACTCCGTATCCATGTCCCATGGCCTAAACCAAACAGAAATCTTATTTGA
>JAQMYK010000015.1:18134968-18149488 GCA_030014345.1 Clarias buthupogon
TGCACAAGTGTATTATAATCAGATATTGCACTTAGAACATTGAGTTGTGTGAACAGAAGTGTTTTAAAATGTTATTAACCAGGAACCACTAACATTACACTATTCCTTAATTTAACTTAATGAATTGCATTTTGAGTGGATTAATATCAATCGAAGCATTGCTAGTATTAATGTAAAGTGATTTTGCATTTTGCAGCATATTAAAAAAACATGCATTCTGTGGACGGAGTTACTCCTACAATATAATTATTGTGTAAGAATGCACATATTTTAGTAGAGGGTAAGATTAGAATCGAACAGCTGTTTCTCAGGCTGCTGATCCAATCTAAATTACGCCTCATTCTGTCTCCATGTTTTTCACTCAGAAAGGCTGTGAAAGATGCTACAGAGGCGTAACTAGATCTGTGTGAAAGGGAGAGCTGACAGTGCAGCACAGCAGTGTGATGTTTTGTGACATGTGATGTGTGCCACCCTCCTCAGGGGATTTAGCAGTTATCATCTAACCAATGAGGAATGAAACAAATGTGCATGATGTGCGTGGCTAGTAATATGCACTTCAAAGCTCAGTTTATCCTCCATAATGCATTTTATTTGTAAAACTAGACACAGGCACTGTTTTACACATCACCCATCTTCCAATTCTGGCATACTGGTATGTTTTATCAAAGCACACACAAGGGCAGCTTTAGAGCAATCGTGAGAAATTTAGTGACTTGCAAAACGTTAAAGAACCAAAAAGTGCTAAACATATTTAGTTCAGTAAGTTTATTTGCCATTTTGTAGGGTTACTTTTCTTTTTTGTTCATATTTTGTTCTTATTAATTACGACAGTCATACTTTCACTGATGTTTGACTTTAATTTAGCCAAATACATAATATGGAAAATAGCCAAATGCAAAATAATATTAGTTGAATGTTATGGGGAGGTATGCCACCCCTTTGTTGTATTTAAATGGATGTAGTAAATCTTACGTACGCTGTGTTCTCCAAAAAGAAAAAGAAATCAGCCAAAAAATGTATACACACTTCAGGAAAAGAAAATTAGTACTGTATGATGTATATTATATTAATATAATTATAATATTATAATTAAGATATTATCGTGTATATCAACATATAACATGTAGCAACACATTTCGTATTAAAATATGTTTTTCCGGTTCTGAAGTGTGTGTATACATTTTCGGCTGATGTGTATATTTTAGTACATCATGACCCAAATGTTGCTGCACCAAAAATAGGTGCAGATAATAACTGTAAAGGAGTTCTTATTGTTCTATTTAACAGATCATTAGGATGTATGTAAATGTAACATAGAGTAACCCAAATATCAAAATATATCAACCAATTTTAGAGTTAAAGCAATAACAGGTGTATTTGATGAAAAACTTCAGACCTGGAGCGTTCTAAAATGTTCTCTTCATGTTGTGCACTGGGACAGCTCCAGACATCACTAGTCCAATCAAGCTGAAATTTTTTTATATTTTTGTATATTATATAACTCTAATGAACAATGAACAAACATGAATATAAGATGGTGAATCAGAATTTTGGCTTTCATTTTCTGATATTTATTTTTAGATGTGTTAATTTAGGACATGGAACCTTTTATTTGAGCCAACTAATTTTTCAAATTGCTGAAGAGTTGGACTCATGGTGTTTCCTGTTGCCCATTTAAACCACTGACCATTTAAAAAAGATCTCTAAATGTTTAAAATCTTGGTTTAGGACTGATTTTTTGTTTTAAACAAACCAACATGAAAATCAGAATGGTGCCAATGGGAGAAAGGCAAGATTCACAATCCATTTAAAGATCAGATTGGAATTTCCCAAGATGTAAAATGATTCTGGAGCAAGATTAACCTCTATTACCCACTCACTCACTCATCATCTATAGCGCTTAAATCTTGTATCCAGGGTTACGGAGGGAGAGGAGACTTAGAGCTTAAACAGGGTGCCAATCCATCGTAGGGCACACAGACATACTCGTTCACACATTACAGGCAATTTTCGGAACACCAGTTAGCCTAATCTGGATGTCTTTGGACTATGGAAGGAAACTGGAGTACCTGGAGGAATCCACCAAGCTTGGGGAGACCATGAAAACGTTATGCACAGAGAGGTGGGAATTGAACCTGGCCGGGAATCGAATCCAGACCCTGGAGGTCCTAGGCAACAGTGCTAACCACTATGCCACCGTGCCGCTATTAACGTCTAATAAAGAGATGGAAATAGAAAGAAAGAAAGACTCCATGATCCAGAACAGAGTAGCTCATTTGGAGCGGTAATGTCACAGCTTTGGCTACTACTGTATGGCTGCTTCTGGAATGAGCTCACTTATCTTTATTGGTGATGTAACCATGATGGTCACAGCAGAAATCTATAGGAACATTATGTTTACCAATTGAGAAAAAGAAATGTATACAGTGTTATTGGTAGAAACCCATGCAGCAAGACAATAGTCCAAAACACAGTGCAGCACAGCAAAGGGCTTCATCGGGGAAAGCAAGTGGAAGGTTTTGGAGTGGCCAAACCAACCACCAGACATTAACCCAATTCAGCATGCATTTCATCTCCTGAAAAGGAGACTGAAGAAAGAGGCCCCAAAACAAACAACTGAAAGAAGCAGTGGTACAAGCCATAAAAAAGCATCACTGTGCTGTTTGATGATGCAGCTGTTGCATGCGAGGGATATGTAACCAAATAAAAAACAATATTATCTATAATTTATAATATATAAGTTATCTATGGTAATTTTCTTTAAGACTATCTGTTCTAATACTTTTGCTTACTTAAAAATTGGCTGGTTTGTGACCAAATTTTGGCAATTTTAAGTTAACACGCATAGATGTAAATATCATAAAGTGATGATCTATTGACATGTCTATTAACTTGTGTCCAGAAGGACTGAATGTTTTGATTGAAAAAACAAAAAAGAGTAATTCATTTAAAGAGCCGTTGGTTAATTATGAATTGTTGTTCCCAAATACAGAGTTTACTTTTTGCCTACCTCAAGTATTTTGCAGTGGGATTTGTTACATTGTGCAAGTGATTTTGTATTTTGGACCTCTAGCCACCTTTTGTTTTTTAGTCACATAAGAAAAGAATAAAACTAAAAGATCAGCTTCTAAACTTGGAAAAAGCTAGTTATTGGTATTACTATTATTTACACAAATACAGTGGCACACCATCCATGGTCAAGGGACTTGAGAAAAATGATGGTGAGAAAATGTTTGTGGTTCATTTACAGAAAATTAGTCAGATGTGACCTAACCCTGACTATTCTTTCTTCTGTTTCAATATTCCCAGGGTTCATTTTTAACACAGTCAGCATAGCCTTGCAACAAATGAGAGATGGAAGCAATTAGGGCAAAAACAAGGCATGGGAATGGTTTACTGTTTAAAGAACAAAACTGAGGGACTTAATGCTGCTCCGTCACTTTCCTGCCAAACCATTAAAATATCAGATTCAGCAAAATATTTTATTTTTTATTTATATTCTACATACCATAAATATTATCATCAATGGTTTTTGGGATGTAAATAATTAAACCAAATTTAATGTAATAAAGCAAATGAAACAATTCATGTGTTAAACAAATGGAAATGTTAGAGAAAAAATTTGAAAAGAATTTACAAGATCCTGGTGGCATTCCAGCAGTTTTCAATAGGATGTAGACCTGGAACTGGGAGGTTCCAGAACTGTTCTTGTTCTTTTTCTGAAGCCATTACTTTGGGTTTGCATTCCGGGTCAGTTTCATGCTGGAAGCTCCAACCTTTTTTCATCTTTTGCTGTCTAATGGAGGTTGTATTGAAAAATTAATTAGTATTTGCAGCTATCCATGATTCCCTATACTTTGACTAGAGCCTTACTCCCAGTGAGCAGTAGCACGATAGCATGATGCCCCAACCACCATGTTTCACTGCTGCTGTGGTCTTATTTAGGTGACTAGACTGCATGCTTGTGCCTCTGCATGATTGCATGACTTTTAAATATGCTTAATTTTAAGGATGCTTAAACAAATTAAATTAGTTTGTTTGCCTTAACATTTTGCATCTGTCACCCTCTCACTCATTCTCACAGGAAGCCTGGGGCTTATCCCGCGGGAACATGGGGCACAAGCATACACACACTCATACACATTCACACACTACCTGTTAAACACTAATTAGCCTATTCTGCATGTCTTTGGACTATGGGAGGAAACCAGAGTATGCAGAGAAGACCCATGTTCACGGTGAGAATAAGAAACTCATGTACACAGACCTGAGGCAGGAATCGAACCCTCGACCCTGGAGTCGTGAAGCCACAGTGCTAACCACTTTAGTATATAGCAATAATATACTATTACTTTTATTATTATATATCCTACATTATCAAATATCACGCTAATATCAAATCCACCTCAGACACATTCTATTTATATCACACTGGTTACCCATCACCTACCATATTTACTGCAAAGTCCTGCTCCGCACTTACAAAGCCTTACATGGTGACCTCTTATGTGCATACAACCCTGCTTGTTTGTTTATGGCCAGCAACATCACTTTCAATCCTCAGACTTTGACTTTCTTCCATGAGTTGCAGGCCTTTCAGTGTCATAGCAACCAATCATTTCAATCCAGATCATTAAAATCTTATTTTTATAATGCTTTTAACAAGATCATTAAATAGCAAGGAGGAAACGGGGACAAGGAAAATTTTGAAGAGATTTTTGCTCTGGACATCTTTAATGATTCTTTAATGGTCATTAAGCTTTGCAGAAAAAGGTTTTAGGCGCAAGTCTAGGCACAAGTCCCACCACACAGCTTCTGTGAAGTCTAATCTCTTTTGTCTTTCATAACATAGCTCTAAAGACATATCTGTTCTCAGTTGTATCATTATTTGTTAATAATTATTTGGTCTCGAGACCCAAAGGTTTGAGAAAGACAGTATGTAAATTAAAATAAATTCAGCCTGTGTGAATGTGAGACCGCCCAGCTCTGTCTTGGCACTCACTCTAGAAAACACCAGATGCATGACGTGGTGCACACATGTCATGAAAAACACTGTTCTCCACCCTAGCAACCAAATTGCTCAACCTTCAAACCTCCAGTGGCAGATCACTCATATGTTCCAGACTTTGTTCAGCAGTCTATATTCTGTTTGGAAATGGGAGGAGTGTGGATTTGTGCCTTTGTGTATTGTAGGACATGATTAAAGGTAGTCAGGGTGTGGGGAATGACAGCTTCAGTGACCATACAAAATGCTGTAGGGGCAACCAGCCAAATCTCTTAATGTAAGCCAGACCTCTGGCAAGAACCATAGAACTATTCACATTCATAGGAAGGAAACTTTTGCTAGTAGAACACAGGTTCCACTTTACATACTTTTTGACACAGCTGTATTAAATCACATGCTCTGAGGTCTAAGGTTGTATGACCTGTTCCAAAAAGTGTTACTTTAACCTTTAAAATAAATAGGCTTTAGATCTCCACTCATATCTGCCATTTCGAAGCTTGATCCATGGTAACATTGGTTAAAAACATAACGTCTTAACTTAATTAGTACTGTATGATAATTTCAGTGGAGTGATACTGGTAAGATGATGGTTTAATACGTACTCTCATGAAATGCGGTGATAAATGGTGCTTGTCAGGAATATGTGAGGCTCAGGGACACTGCAATGTCCTTAAGAATAAAAGGCTGCTGTTAGGAAAAGTAAAAAAACAGGATGAGCGTTAAGTCTATGTCTTTCCTTCTCAGGTACTAAGACAGTGTCTAGTGTTTATAAGTACAAACATATTAAGAATTAAAAATGTCAGTCGATGAGTTTTTAATTCTGTGTGAGGCGATTCATCTTAAACTGTAACTCATGTTTTCCTTCCGGTTTTCTGGGAACACTTTTGAGTGGTCATCTGTTAAGCTCTCAGACAGGATAGAAAACACACCATCTCTTGACCTTTTAAGTAGTTGTGTCTGCACGCCTGCAATGATTCTTAGTTCTTATCAAAACATCTGGTATGCTGTTTTTCATGGCAAAAAAAAATCCCAATATCAGTCAGTAATGAATTGTAAAGAATGACATCAAAATTGGTATATAAAATTTCTGATTTCGTTATGGAGGGCACAGTATTATCCTTTAGAGAGTATAACTTAAGAATGTCATCCACAAACCTCTTCAGTCACATTCAGGCGGGCTTCTTTGGTAGAGCACAGATGGCTATAAAAGGTGCTGTGTTGGTGGATGGTAGTGTAAACATTTCAATATGTGCATGTTTCTCTGATGATGAGCTGATTTACTCATGTATAAAGCTTTCTAATATATTGTAACTAACCAGTATAGAGTTGTATTTAGTGGAAACAGTTTGAAAATGTTGCACATACTTCTTAAAAATGTACCATTTTCTGCATTGAAATATTCTTAAGTGTACAGTTTTATATTAGACTCCTTTTTAGTAAAGCCTCCAGGCTGCCACCTGTCTACGAAAGTCAGGATATGTTATAAAAAGCTTGCATCTCTTCTTCTCTGCTGTTATTAGTAATGCAGATCCAATAAGAACACTGAACCCTGTATCCCATAAATAAGTGCAAATGACTGGGTTTGGTTTGTTTAGATCGTTTCATGTTTTGTATTACACATAATATTGAAGCCCTCTGTGATCCTGGACAGATTAACCATTGGGAAAATGAGTGGATGTGTAATTTCTCAGTACTGAGTGGAGCCCATCTGTTGCTGTGCAAAGTTTGTTAGCCCCCATATATTCTTTCTATTAATGGGACGGAATTAACAAAGGATCAGTGCTGAGCACATGGTACTTACTGTAGGTGGTGGACCATAAGGTGGTGGACTCAAAGCAACACTGACACTGAGAGGGTTTTGACAGGGTAGTGTGTTCATGTCTACCACCCAAATATGTGGTCACTGGGATTCCTGTGGAGGTTGTTTCACACTGATAGACCACAGGATTTCAAGCTGTGTTTAACAACAGCTGGGCTGCAATCAGTAATTGTATACAAAATCCAAGTAAATGTAAGTGCTAAAAAAAGAAAAAAACTAAATATGTATGTAGAATCTAGATATAATAAACAAGTAACCTAACTATGTGCATCCAACATGTTGCCATTCCTTTTGTAATCACAATATTATTTTTATAGTGTTAATGGTGCTAATTTTTATATTTTGCAATTTAGCAGGAACCCACTATATGCTTTGTGTTAAATTATCTATTTACTTTAAGGCACTATGGTGCATCAGCTATAAAATATAAATGATGAAATCAAAAATGCTTGAAATTTTACACAGAGAACCAAAGGGATTACTGCATTTCTTTCTGATTTTGCCTTTTTCATTGCTTTATTTCTCTAATCCTTTATTGTAACACAGTCTGCTGCTAGTGGACAAACCACAATGTTCATGCATGATTCTTTTGCAATATTGGAATTGTCTAATTAATTATGATCTATGCATTTTTGTATTTTATTTATGTATTATTTTTTATTATAAATCAACCCTGCTGCATGACTCAGGATGTGTAAAGTCTTGTGTTTCTTGACCCACCAATCTTAAACCCAGTTAAACGTCTATAAACCACCCTACGGGTCCCCAGACATTGTTAAAGGATGTTCACTCCATCGTATCATCTTCCAAAAGTTACCCTTAACCTCTCAGGAGGCAGAGGAATGTCGACTTGACCCCCAAGTGACTCTTCTCGCCCTGTACAGTTTATCACAAACAACGGTGTTAATATTGTAATCATTCCTGCTCACAGTCGGTACAGTATACTCTATATAAGGCCCTCTATTGAATATCACCCCTTAGTGACCACACAGCTTTAAAGTTAACATTGACTTATAAGGAAGGCCCCATCACTCTGGGGAACTCCATGCGTTAGTGTTTTATTAAGAATGAGTGACTCACCTAAGTAGAACACTGTGTTATATGGAAGTCCTGTGTTGTTTTAAGTTGATCTTGACCTTTTGCTGTGAGAGAGAGTGCTGTCCTCTCCAAACACAACTTTACCTATGACTGAACAAATCTACACAGGATACAAGGAAGATATGAGACAATGCAGAGAATATAAGCATACAGTAAATTAAAAAATGCATCTATCCATTAGTATTAATTCGTATTTGAAGTCTTTAGATATTTATCTTTTTGTTTAAAAAAATTGTCTGACCAACACAAAGCAGAGCAGTTGAATTAGATTCCAGAATACACAATAATGTGATTTTTACTTAATTGTTTGTATTCAAATACTTAAAACAAAAGATAAACACCATAGTCCCACAAGTCCATGATAAAGGGAAAAGTTGCGTCCCATGTTGTAGGCAATTTTAACAACATTAAAAAACTCATTGTGATTGCTGAACATCTTGAATAAAGTTCGCAAAGGATGCAGTTTGTGAGCATAGCTTATATTAAGAAATATTAAATAAATATTAAATAAATCAACATATAATGTAACTTTCCACAGATTATTAAGTATAGCCTGCATATACATTATAGATTATAAGATGAAATTTCAACTTCAAACCATCATAAGCTTTCTTATATTTTCTGAATCTCATTGAGTGCTCATTTTTCTAGTGATTTAAAGTTAATGTAAATTCAAATGGGGTGGCGCGCTGGCTTAGTGGTTAGCACTGTCACCTTGCACCTACATAATCCAGGTTCGATTCCCAGCTCAAGCCTCTGGATTTTGCATGTTCTCCCCATGGTTGGTGGGTTTCCTTCGGGTGCTCTGGTCTTCTCCAACAGTCCAAAGACCTGCATGTTGGGCTACTTGGTGTTCGCAAATTGCCCGGCGTGCGTGAGTATGTGTTTGTGCCATGTGACACAATGGTACCACACTGTGCGCCCTAAGTCTCCTGGAATAGGCTCCACACCCCCCACCAGTCCTGTTTTCAATGCATACCTAATTGAGAAATGTATTAAAAAATACATTGTTGTGTTTTTTTGTTTTTGTTTCTGTGTATATCTGAAAGTGTTTAGATAGTTTTCTTGACACTCAGTGCAGTGTCTGTTTGTAAAGCAAGTAAATGTGTGTGTGTGTGTGTGTGTGTGTGTGTGTGCATTTATGATGAAGCAAACATAATTTCCCTATATTTTACTTCAGTGCTGACACAGTGCCTGCTTTCTGCTCTAAACCTTCATAAGTCTGCTCCCTAATGAGTCTCTCTCTCACTCTCTCTCTCTCTCTCTCTCTCTCTCTCTCTCTCTCACACACACACACACACACACACACTTTTTATGGGCACATTCCTTTCCACGTGGGCTTCAGGTCAGCCCCACTGCAAAATGAGGCCGGTAATAAAGCATGGTTGGGGGCCAGAACGTGGATGTTACATTGTTACTTAAACAGGAAGAGTAAATGCAAAGAGCATGGAGGTGAAGACTAGATGTGGCAGGTGGTCCAGTGTTAATGTGTGTACCTTGTGCTGTAATAAATAAAAAAGTATTTAAGAGTTAATTTAAAAATACTATAGGCATTTGTTACTCAACTACAGTCTGTTTAGTTATTTATAGTTAATCATTATTTATACAATCTCACCTAATATTTATATTTATATAATATTATTCTGTAACCTGTAATTCTGTAATTATTCTGAAAATAAACAATTGTTAAATAATGTTAATCTTCATTGACAAATGCACTTTAAAGAATAAGAATGTTAATTTGGTGGCCTAGTGGTTAACCCTGTTGCTTTGTACATCTATGGCTGCGGTGTTGAATCACACCTCCATTCTGTGTGCATGTGGTTTGCAGAGTCTCCATGAGCTTGGTTGGTTTTTTCAGATACTCTTGTTTCTACCCACAGTGCAAATACATATTTTGTAGGCTGACTGTATGTATATAGTGTATGAATAGGTGTGTGCTTGTGCCCACCCGTCCAGGGTGTCCTTAGTCTTGTGCCCTGGGTTTCCTGGGATAGTGTCCAGACCCCCTGTCACCCTATACAGGATAAAGTGGTACAGATAATAGGTGGATACTTTGTGAATCTTAACATTTCATGACTTGGATCTACAGATTATCTGCCTTTCACACAATTTTACTCTAAACTCTATTGATCTATATGTTAACATGCCGTGCAGTTTGTGATTCTATAAAAAGAGGGAATTAAGTTGCTTTTATTTCCCCCAATTACATAATATATAAAGAGGTCAACAGAATTAAGATGAGAAGGAATAGTATCTGAATGTCATTATAGCATTGCAATATAAATGATATGGTGGCATCCTATTGTGAGGTACACTCAGAAAAGATTCTAAAATAGTACTCAGTAGTTTTCTAAGTCACTTTGACTAATGTAAAATACTGTAATCAGACATTGTAAATAATTTTGTATACTAAATATGTACACTTTTTACTAGTCTTTACATAATTTCATGCTGTGAATAGGAGACAGCTCATTTAGATAAGAAAACAGTGGCCTGGTAACATTAGATGGAAAATTATGGATGGAGAGATGTAATGTAACCTAATTATGGCTGGAGTCAGTGACATGTCACATTACATTTTAATTTGTTAAGTATTTCAAAGCAAATTAGACTCCTGGTGAGGGCACAGGACTAAATTAGCCACAATGATGATCCTTTTATAGAATCATTGATGTGCTCTGGACCTGATGGTGACTCGACACTTGCATCATGTTTTGACTGAAGACTGAATGGATTTTTTCCCCCAGTAAACAAACAGGAATGACTAAAACTCATAACTGTAATGTATGCAATTTTCAATGTACACTCAAAGGCCACTTTAAAAGAAACATCTTTGAAGTTTTTTCATTCATGCAACTGTCTAATTTTATAAAATCTATGTAGGTAACATCAGGGCAAGAGCTTCAGTCAAGAATATCTGAATATCTCTTTCATACTTTACAACAGCAGCAACAAAAACATCCAGTGATTGGAAGTTCTGCAGGCATGAAGAACTCTTAAGCTGGATGGACTGGGAAAACAGAGGACCACATCATGTATTGCTTCTGTCAGCCAAGAACAGGAATATTGGGTACAGGGTGAAATCTCAGATACTCAGTGACACTGTAAAGTTGAAGATTTAAAAAAATCACTTCATCTGTTTTTTTATTTTATTTGTGAGCCTGTTAAAACCCATACAGGTAGGAAATACTTGTGGTATTACTCACTCACTCACTCACTCATGTGTATATTGCTTTATCCTGTATACAGGGTCACGGGGGGCCTGGAGCCTATCCTAGAAAGAGCATGAGGCGGGGTACACCCTGCATGGGGTGCCGATCTATCACAAGGCACACACGTACACAGTCACACACTCATTCACACACTATGGGCAATTTGGTAATGCCAATTAGCCTAATCTGCATGTTGGAGGAAACAAGGAGGTGGTGCAAGGCGACAGTGCTAACCACTAAGCCACTGTGCCACCGTATCTGGTATTAGTGTAAGTGCTACTGATATTAGTTTGTCAAGTCTGTATTTGTCACATATACATTACTGAACAATAAAGTGGGAAATCATCATGTGTCCCAGCTCTGGGGGCTGGAGTCAGAGCGCATTTCGCCCATGATATGGCGCCCCCTTGGGAAAATAAGGTTAAGGGCCTTGTTCAAGGGCCCACAAAGGAGCTGGGACCTAAACGGCTAACCTTCTGATCAGTAACCAAGAACCTTAAAACACTGAGCTACCACTGACCCATATTAACTATACTAGAGCCAAATCACATTTTCCCTATTCTGTTGTTTGATTTGAATGTTAACTTTATCTACTGATTGATATCTTTATATTCTGTTGTGCTGTTGTCATTCGATCGGATATTTGAAGAATTGCATGAATATTCGTGTTGTGCATGTATTCCTAATAAAGTGGCCATATAAATGAATGTAGGGTGAAAGCGGTCATGACACCCAAAGTATGATTACTCATACAGATATATATGATAAAGCAACATGTTTGTACAACTTTTACTTCTGGAGAAAATTTCCTTTACAAGAGTATTTATAGATTTGCTGTACACAGATATGTATCTGGTTGTTATTTGCAATAACATGAATTTGTTACTGATGCGAAAATTTAGAGGGAAAGCAGAACTGCAGGGGAGGAGTTCCTCAAAGGAGCTGTGGTGAATCTAAGCAACAAGAACAAAACATCATCACATCAGCCGAACTTTCCATGAGCATCAACCCGAGCAACAATCACTGTTGTAGAATTCAAAGTAAATAACATTATAAAGATTGTTGTTATATCTAAGATTTTTTACAAGTTATGTGTTAATTAAAGTAATTATTCATTCTTTTTCGAACTCTGGCACTATGTAGGTGAGCAAGCTGCTGTATTTTTAAAGCCTTACCAAACCAAATCCCTAATGTCAAATTGGCTTTGATTTCAGTAGTTTCCAACCTTTAGCTTCTAAAAAGTTAATTTTTAATGAAGAGAGCAACATGGAATGAGAATCACAGAGTATGAATGTAAAACATTTAAATAGTTGCAGAGACAGGAAACATATACTGTATATGTCCCTACTTTGCCTGAGAAAAATACAAGTAAGCCTTATAAAATTTCAAAATAAGGTATAAACCTGTTGAATTACTATTATGTACAAGAATATAATATAGTTGAGCCTTGCATTTACGGCACCCATAATGAAAAGAGCATGCATATGTTTATTTATTGTTATTATTATTATTATTATTATTGTTATTATTATTATATTTAAGCTGTATTGTTTGAAGGTTTATGCAGGTTATGAAACTATGTACCTCAAAACGCTTGTGTGAAAATTAATGTTTGATTTTTTTAAAAACAAGGATGGTCACCAGAATGTAATGTGCCGATGCATAAGTGTGAGAATAAGCATAAGCACTGCATGTACAGTGCAAGACATAAGTACTATATTTATACAAACTATTTTGGGCGAACAGTGTGAGGCACTTACGTGTTTTGTTGGGCCTCATGTTGGTTGCTATGTGAGTGAGTGTGCCGCGTGCATGCTTGCGTGTGTGTGTGTGCGTGTGTGTGTGTGTGTGTGTGTGATGTCACACTGAAAGCATGAATGGTCTCCTCCTCATTGTATGTGTAATTGGGGGAAATAGAAGCAACTTAATTCCCATAAGAAAGCCTCAAAGCAGCACTCGTAAAGAGCTTGGCAAAAAGAAACAAGAAGCAAATGTCTTGTAATCATGCAGTGAAATGGAAAGAGGGATATGTAAAGTTTATGTAGAAATTTGATTAAATTGTAAATGAATAACTGGAAGTGTGTAAATGCCTTGAAATAGCATATTTTGCTGAATATTTCTTATAAGATCAGTAAGATCATCTGATGACACCTATTGAACAAGGAAAGACACATCTGGCATGTGCATCAGATGTTTGTGCTGAGTGACCAAGCAATTGTCAGTTTTGTAGCATTTAATGACTTTCAATTTCTGTTCTAACACCCCAGACCTATATTTGTATTATTTTTAAATGACATTTATCACTAAATATTACAGTATGTCTGAAGAGCAAACTTATAAGCTACAGATGACAAACCCTCCATATGATGCTAATACCCAAATCCAGCTGCATTACCTAATCTATTCTGATTACTCTGGTTATGAATTCTCCAGCGTAAGCATTAGCCAGATCAATGTTGTAATTTTTAAACTGCATCTTTCATTACTGTGTCAACAGGATTTTCACTGTAATATCGTATCATAGGCTGTTGATGAGTGATGTGTTTATTGTACAGTAGAATGCACATATCCTTCCCTGTGTCATATTATGGAGGAGAAAGACAGACAAAATTCAGTTAGTGTGGTGAATTTACAGGCACTTAGCTAAGGGGTAGGTGGGGTTGACCTTTTTTAAAGTGATGTCTACAAGGAAAGAGAGTTTATCTTAGCTGAAGACAAGTAATGAGTAATTGACTCTTTGGAAATCCTCTTATCTTTCTCCAAACTATGTATCCTCAAGTCTTTCCGGGTCACTGAGACTTTTAACCCATGTTAAACCCATGGACTCTCTATTCAAACCCATGTTTTAACCCATGGACTCTCTATTCAAAATTCAAATTTCAAATTAAAATCAAATTCAAAATTTATTTGTCACATACACAGTCATACACAGTACGATATGCAGTGAAATGCTTATTCGACCGCCAGTGACCTTAAAAAAATAAAAGCTTATACATAAGAAATAAATAGGAATAAAGAGACCAAAAATACAATGGAAAATAAATTTAACTAGTAAAATATACTGTACAAATAAGGACATAATAAAAAATATAACAAAATATAGAAATCTAGAAGAAAAAAATAGAAAGTTTAGAAATGACTGGGGGTGTGCAAATATGCATAAAAAGTGACTTATTAAAGTATCTTATTAAAGTGTCTTGTGCAATGGTCCAGAAATGAAAATATAAATATGTAGTGCAAGTGTGCATGACTGTGTCCATAGTGGCCATGAATGCCCAGTCAGTGTTGGATGTTAAAAAGGTGGTGTTAGTCCTGTGTTGTGTTGTGGTTGAGAGACCTTATCGCCTGCGGGAAGAAGCTCCTCCTCAGTCTCTCTGTGTTGG
>JAQMYK010000015.1:18149588-18161261 GCA_030014345.1 Clarias buthupogon
TGAGCACCTTAGAGGGCAGTCTGAAGTCTCTCAAGCGTCTGAGGTGGTAGAGACGCTGTCTGGCCTTTTTCACCACGATGTTGATGTGACAGGACCATGACAGGTTCTGCGTGATGTGAACACCGAGGTATCAGAAGCTGTCCACTCTCTCCACTGGGCTCCTGTTGATGACTGGGGTCTGGTAGTTCCTCTCCTGCTTTGTACTAAATCAAACCAAAATCGTCTGTACAAGTCTGATGTGGTGACAGATAGAGCGATCATTTTAGTAGGGAAATATGTTAGTAGGGGTAATATAATGCATGGTGTAAGAATCTGGCATAACATATTACATGTGCACATGGCTTCATTTACAAGTATCAGAGATATCAAAGAAAATCAATTCATACAATAGCTATTTAACCAGAACAAAACAGCAGATTAAAAGTCTTACGGTTAACTAAGTCACATGCATGAAATATGTGATGGCAGATTCTTACACCATTTTCCATTCCTAAAATGACTTCTCTATCTCTTTCTTTCTATATATACGAGTAAACTAGGCTATGATTACAGTTGACCGTTTGCCCCCAACAGCTGTGAATATCCCCCTTCAACACCCTAGTGTCTTAAATAGAATATGTCTGATCACGTAGTTGCTCCAAATTGCGGTTAACTGTCTTTGAGATACCTAATTTGGCTCCAGTTCAGCTGCTGAAACAGAAAGTTTCACAAACCATTCCATGCTAGTTCAAGTAACTGGGCAGAGTTTTCCATTATTGTATACTATATGCTATTGCTTATTGAATTACTTTCATTACATCAAATTTCATTACATACAGTAGTATCAATCGGTGCAGCTGTGCTCCTGTGTAAATTTAATTAAAACAGTGTATTCTTTGTAATTTTTCTTACATTAGCTCTTTATTAAATGACTTACCTATTTATCTTGTAATGACTTTAAGTTCTATGTAGTGATTACAACAATGAACATATGGAGAGGACCTTTAAAAAAAAAACCCTCACTATTAGGATGCTACCTGGCTAATATAATCTAGCATCAACATACTGGAAAACTTTAATTCCCCATACATGTCTGGCCTTCAAAGAAGCTACATTTGAACACAAGGAGATAAGATTAAGTACCATTTAATTAAACCAATCAGCTGTTTTACGTACAGTACTGCGCAAACATCTTGGGAACATAAGCAAAGGTGCTTTTGAAAACATTTCTACATTAAAGAAACTTCTCTAAAGAGCACTAAAGAGTAATAAAATAAACACAGTCAATATTTGGTGTGAAAACACTTCACTTGAAAATAATCAGTAGTGTTAGATGCAGATTTGTGCAGAATAGTGAATGGTTTCGTACATAATAATGCAGACATGATAAACATCTATTTTTGCAAATTTTTTGTAAGTACCTGTGCTTGTTTTTGCTTTACTACTGTTTACTCTCTAATGTATTTTATTTTATTCTATTATTGTGTTATTTAATGCTGTTGCAGAACTGCAATTTCCTTCAGGATTAATAAAGATATGCCTTATCTTAACTTATCTTATTTTATCCTTCTTATCTTATTTTTGTTTTCATTAGCTTATTATTTTTATTCCTTAATGAATTTTAACTCTGCTTTTATGAAGCTGCACTTTTTGGCTGACACGTTAGAAGCAGCTGCATGGACATTGACCTTGGCCTTTTCACCATGGGTTAAATATGGGTGGCTTTGCATGGGTGAAAACAATATGAATAATATAATGAACTTGAATTATAATTTAATAAATTGTTTACTTTGATTTTGCATTATACTTAATAGGCAAAGTAATACAACTACAAGCATCAAATCATTAATATCATTGTGCCTTCTGTGTCTGTGCTTTATTAAACAGTTTCCATTAAATTTTCCAGTTAATCGTTTCTGTGCTTGACTACACAATACAGTACATCTCTAAAAAGCAGAAATACAATGCATCACATACAGTACACAGAGCTGAGTCTCAGACATGTGTGTCACAACTGTAATTATGGTAATAAACTTGAAGAATTTTCCAATTGAGAATTTGAATTAAATTACAAAAATGTAAAATTTATTTTCAGTGAATCTCAGTTAAATTTTGTCTGATGGTTCTGCAATTTTATAAAGATGTTTAAGGGTATGATCAGGGAAACACCTGAAACCATTTACCTGTAGACAGTTTCTATAATAGACAGTAGACTGTAAACAATTTTTGAAATAGTAGTTATAGCTTTAGCAACATTTTAGCTGAAACTGTCAGCTTTAGTTACAGACAGATTTAAAACTTTATTTACAAAGACAGATGAGCCAAGATTCCATCTTGATAATTAATAAATGCATTTTGTTTAAATAAAATAGGGTGGGCATGGTGGAACAGTGGGTGGTGTATTACTTACACACAGCTCCAGGGCCCTTGATTTTGTCCTGAGCTCAGTCCAATACACAGACATGTATTTTCTGTTTGTGTTTGCAGAAGTTTCCTCCAGGTTCTCCAGTTTCCTCTCAAACTAGATTAGCTATGCTATTTTTTAACAACAGATTCATTCTTCACAGTTGAAACCAAGGGCTTAAACAAAAATAGAGTCAGTGATATTAATTGTTTAAATTAATCAACCTAACAGGAAATACCTAGACAGCAAGAAAAACATTCCAGTCAAATTTTCCAGTATTTTTGATCACTAGAAATGCATGGGTTAAAGAAAGTGTACAATGAAAGCTGAAGAGCTGATCCATCATCCTATACTGATCTTTTAAACTCAAACCTAAATGTCTTAAGGGTATAGCTACCCAGTACTTATAACCCTTATGTGCTTTTCGAAAATCCCATTTTAGATTAAATCCCATTTAGTTGTAGAATTACATACTCTCCTGGGAAAGCTTTTGACTAGATTTGGGAGTAGATCTGTGGGGATTTGTGCCCACTCAACCACAAGAGCACTATTGATGTCAGTCACTGATGTCAGGCAAGGGGGTCTGGTATGTAGTCAGTGTTCTAATTCATCACCAAAGTGTTCAGACTGGGGTTGAGGTCAGGGATCTGTACCACACCACAACAACCTTGAGGAACTATGTTTTAATGGATCTAGCTTTGTGCTCAGGGACAGGGAACATGGTTGCACTAAGTCACATTGTTTCAGTTAAGGGAAATCCTAATGCATCTGGGATTGCATTAGGATTCCAGACAGTTGGTTGCTTCCACGTATGTGGCAACAGTTCGGGGAAGGCCCACATATTGGTGTGATGGATAGGTGTCTACATACTTTTGGCCACATTGTTTAGTAATTAATGAGTTTCAGAATATCTACTTATCAGCTTTTGAACTCAGCAGTTAGATAATTACTGTCATCTGCTAAAACACAATTTGAGTACAACATTAAAACATATGAAAATGGATGATTATTATTATTATTGTTATTATTTTTAAGATTAATACTGGTTACCACTATGGCATCGAGAGTTTGATTCCCAACTTGGGTCTGTGTGTGTGGAGTTTGCATGTTCTCCCTGTGCATAGTGGGTTTCCTCTGGGTATTATGGTTTCCTCCCAGGATCCAAAGACAGGCAGATTAGGGTTTAATTGGTTGTATGTGTGCCCTGTGATTAATTGGCACCCTGTTCAGCCCTGTACCACAGCTTGTGCCCAACGTCTCCTGGGACAGGCTCCATTCACCTTCCGCCCTGTACAGGATAGACAATGAATGAATGAATAATTATTAATATTCTTATTTTGACAACTCTTCCCACATCGAGATCCCATATGCTGCACATTTTGCGTAATTTACATCAAATCTGTATTTCGTTATTTTTACATTTGTATTAGGGCTAAATTCTAAATTAAGCAAACTTGTTATATATTGTGGTTGAAAAGGAAATATTTCCCTAACAAGTCAAAAAAAACTTTTGCAATATATAGCAGATTTATGAAATACATGAAAGAAAAAAAAAAAACAGTGTGACGTGTATAAAATTCTAATTCACAGTGAAAGTTCATACTGAAATACTTTCGTTAGCTTCAATCCCCCCCCCACCCCCCACTCCAGAGCTCAGGTCGCGCGGTTCAGAGGCTCCGCCCACACACAGCTTATCACGACTCCCCCAATATTACCGCAATTAAGAGAGAAAGGGATCGGAGGAAGGAGACGGCGGAACCGGAGCGCGCTGCAGTGACCTGAGTTGGCGAAAGGAAGAGAAAATACATTAAAGGCTTCTACATTAAAGGTCGATTTAAGGAACGTACAAAAGACATGAGATTTGCCTAGATTCTGGTGGGTTTATTTTGTACCGATTGAGGAGGACGCCATTTGACTCGTCACCTTTGTTGAAAAGAAACGGGCGAGTTTAATAAGTCGGTAGGTGGACTGACACCTCGGGTATTATGGGATCCAAACGGCACCGCGTAAGCACGGCGGCAACTTTATTCCACGCAGGCTGCTCACTTTTAATCACTTGCATTTTTCCTTGGACCGCCGCGTTCAACTTAGATGTAGAAAACCCGTCGATATACAGCGGACCAGCAGGCAGCTACTTCGGTTATTCGGTGGACTTTTATATGGCACAGTCGGCACGGTGAGTTCAGTTTTCTGTTTAGTTTCTTCATGTGTGAAATGTAGCTAAATGTTGTGACTGAGCAGTGGATACCGTATATAAACTATACATCAGTTAAAATCTTACTCAGTTTCCGCAGTCCTAGTTTTAAAAACGTTTAAATAATAATAATAATAAAAAAAGATGCCAGAACTCAGTTAAATTCTGCGTGAAGTTTTCAGTAAGCAGATCTACAGCACAGGAGTCTCTCCAGCTGTTTTAAGTCCAAGCTCAGTGTGTGAAAAGCCATATAGATGGAAGTCTGTATTCACAGCTAGAGACTGACAGTCTCTTAAAAGTTTCACTCTTTGTTCAGGATGATCCCTAACACTGAATTTTGCTTCTACAGAGAACCCTAAGGACCCTTCATTGCAGGACTCTACGCAGACTTTTTAATAAAACTCTCCTTTGTCTCCTGCCTACCTAATAACTGCATAATGCAGCAGTGTTTCAAGCCATATTTAGTGCATGTACAGGGGAAGGTTTGACGTCAGCAACAGGAAAGTGATTCAGCTCTTGAGAGGGGAATTTGCAGTGTTCTGTAATTGCCCCTGATTGTATGCAAGTTACTAACTCATCCACAGGGAGGATATAGACCACATTACCACAAACTAACCTTGGATAAAGGATACTGGAAACAATAGTGATAATACCTGAAACTTTAACTACTTCTTGGGTATAAATTCTATCTATGTATTTCATACACATCATTTATGTGTGTAATCTGATTTTGAGAAGTGTTTTGTATTCTATCACACAGCTCGGTCACTGTCCTCCCTTTGTAAGACAGACTGAGATGCCTTGGCGCCAGTGTGACTCATTGTTATAATGAGTAAGACCCCAAGCTCAGATCAGATTTTAACAACTTTAATACATCATGCCTTCCTCTGTTTTTCCTATGAGACACAGTGACACACTAACTAGACATTTGCGATGACTGTGTTGTCCATCCTGTAAATTGGCTGTCTGTTTAGAGTGAACAAGAAAGATGTTGATTTGCCTCGCTTACATCTGTGATATTTTTTTTCTAGATGTTTTGAGGTGGAAAAAAATCATTGGTTTGGGGCAGATAGTGGTTGTTTAGGTTCACAGGCTTTTGAATGAAGGGTTAGAAACTTTTTTTGTTCTCGATCATGAACAGAACCTCATCAGGTTGCAGTGGTCTCGATATGAACGGGAGATAATGACCAGCTCTGTCTGTTTTTGTTGTTTTGTGCCTGTTTAAGTACAGCTTGTCATGGGACTTTACTTTGAGTGACATTCAATTTAGTGTGATGGTTCATTAAGAGCTCTCTGTGTGTGTGTGTGTGTGTGTGTGTGTGTGTGTGTGTGTGTGTGTGTGTGTGTGTGTATGTGTGTGTGTTGGTTCGTTCATCCATGTAGCTCAGAGAGTATATGAGGTAAATCTTTTTGCAGCCCTCTGCTAATGTAATTTTACATGGTTTTTAAACCCCTCACCCAACTCCCATATTTCATGCCATGCAACCCCCACCCTCTGCATCTCCCTCACTCTCATGAGCTATGAAGTCACAGCAAAAACAGCAGCTGCTCTTACTACCATTACTTCATCTGAACCTCAATTTCCCATGGAACCTTGCTGGCATAAAAACAAAAAAGTTTTAACTAGGATTTGCAAAAATATTCAATGTACACAAACATTTTTGAACATTTTCTTCAACATTTTCTTGTTCAAAGACAAGGTTCCAGAAAGAAGGAAGGCTTGACCGAAGTCTACCTTATTTCATTCAATCACATTCAATCTTCGTCATATTTCTCATACATGTTTGCATGGATGACTGGCATTTCAGTGAAGCTGAGAAAATTAAACACTTTTATTTTCACGTGCGCACCTGCTTCTGTTTGAACAGAGTTTTTTAATAGCCCTGGCTTTTCGGACTCTGTTTTGTGGTGTGGTTGTTGGGAGTTGTCAAAAATACAGAAAGTTGGATTTGTTCCAGACATACCCTGAGCCAGCTGTTTAAAGCTTCTGCAATGCAGAATCAGCACTAGTATTTTCTACCTCTTTTTGTTCTATATTTAAAAAAATCCATCCATCAGAACTTTGTAATACCCCCATAGAGACATGTATTGTAATTGTATGATGTTGCTTGACTAACTTTTAATTAAACATTGCAAAGACTGAAGAAGAAGACCGCTTGAGGGCAGGGTTCACAAACTTGTAAACTTTGCAAACTGTACAAATGGACTCTGTTTTATCATGTCATGGCCGGTCCTGAAGGATTTAAACATTTGCAAAATGAATTGCAAAACATCTGCTTATTCTCTAGAGCTGAACATGTGTTTAACTCTAAGTTTTGTCAAATATTTAGGCTTTAAGACAGAAATTTTGGGTTTTCAATCAAAATGAATATTTTAAGATGAAGCATTAGAAAAAACGTAATTCATTGTGTGGAGGAGTAACGCATTCCACTCTCTCTACATAGCATGGAGATAAGGAGAGAGAGCAGCAGTAGGTCAGAGATCAGGGTCTAAACATTGGATTAAATTCTCACTGGGGAGGGTAAAGAATATTTTAAAATGGAAATATTTTGCATGCATATTTATTAATTTTAGAAAAAGCTCTTTTGTTTTGCCCGGGTCCTTTACTTACTGTATTAGAAGATGCATGAAGAAAAATCTCTGAGAATTTTATTACATGCTTTACATTTAAATAACAAGCACTTGTTTGTAGCTTGAAATATTTACGCATGGCTCCAAATGTGCTTAAAAGCTTATTTCATTTTAAAAGAATGAATTGTTACCATGCAGTCCTTCCCAACTTTCTGAATTGAATCTATATAATTTAAGACAGCAGTAATGCCCAACTGTTTTACTTGTTCACGTGTTTGTAAAACGTCATATGCGAGACATTTCATGTGCATATTACTTCATTGATATTTTGACCCTGATCCACGATTGTAATGCATCATGTAAATTGGTAAGGGTAAAATGCCGAATCAATATTTTTCCAGGGTTTAAAGGGAGATTTAGCGATTCTGGAGAATTGTTGAAAGATTGTTAAATTCAACAAATTTTTCCTTGTGATCCACCCACTGCAAAATTTGTGCAGACCCAAGCCACAGAGCATTGTTCCCGCCAATCAGCAAGAAGCTCTTTTTCGTTCCAGCCAATCAACAAAGTGGTGCGGACCAAGCCCCTAATTACTGATTAGCTGAAACAATGCCCTGTGGCTGGAACAATGCTCACAATCCCTTGTTCCACACGTTCACAAGTAGTGCCCTTGATTAGTGGTTAGAGTGGGATTTGGGATTCAGCTAATTAGCTTTGTAGCTTGTATCAGCCATGAACAAAACAGCACGGATGGTTCAAAGGCAATTCTGAATGACTTGGACGCAAATACTAAAGAGACAGTGTTGTTTAGATGACCTAACATTATCAGATTGGTTATGTTGCTTCTGTAGCTAGAATTGAAAGTGGTTTTTGTCTGGCAGATGAAAAAGTGGGCAAAAGTAATGATAAAGGCCAAAATGAGGCAGAGATTGCTCTATTTCTTCTTGACGGGTGGGTAATGTTAGTTTTGCTATTTCGCACAACCATTATATTAGTATTGCACCTAGCATGTAGGTAAATGTCACATTTGTGTGATGGGTTATGCTAAACTAAAAGGTAAAATTTGCTCATGCGCATTCAGCTTAATTTCTGGTTGATCAAGATATGCTGTTGCTGGTGTTGGTTGTTGTGCTGATGTCGATGTAGTAGATTTGTGGGTATTGACATCTGGAGCTGGGACGCTGGGAAACCATCTATTTGAGGAAACATCAGTATGGGTAATTATAAAATCACAGCATTTAGCAAATTATCACAAATAACCTTAATTTTATGATCACTGAACAAGACCTGGCTGAATTTCAGTTTGTTATAAGCAGTGCATTGTGCAATAAGGAGTGAATTTTATTTTAGAGAGTTTTTAGAGATACGAGAAGTACTCGTAGCTTGACATCAGTTGCCAGCTGACTATTAGCTAAACCTGAAATTAGCAGTTATAAATAAAGGAGGCAGAGATTTAATCTGTTATTTTAAGATTCATTTAAGAATACAATAATTGATAACAATCTCGTAAGAAAATAACTGAGGGACTGGGTAATGGCTTGCTAGCTGGCTTAGGTAGGTTTATTTTTTGAGGCCCTAATATTTCACCGTCTCTGTACATGCTAAGTCTTGTAGATTACTGTGGTTTTGTGAAAATGCTCAAAGTACTCCGTTATGTTTTGATGATGTGTTTGGATGTTATTTGTTGGATGATGTTTTATATTAATACTGTTTAGCTAGCCCAGGTGTGTTGGGGAGAGCTTCTGAAGAAGCACTTACTGGATGAAGTTGTTTGGCTTTTGCATTCAGATATCTTGTATAACACACATTTCTTCAGAACTGATTATTATACCTTTAAGGACAATTTGTCCCAATAAGCTGCTTATTTTATTATAATTGTATAATTAGTGTTTTAATGTTTAGAAATTTTGTGCAGAGGTAGAAAAGTGTTGTAGGAAGCTAAACTTTTTATTGTGATGTGTTTTATACACTTTTCTTTATCCTGGTTAACGATTCAATAGTAGCATAGCTCTATTAGCTGCCTATAACCTGAACCCTGTTTTTAGGAGTTTATGCAGATAAGCTTGGTCAGTACTGAAACAATAGTAGGTTCTCCTGTGCTATCTAGAGACGGTTTTATTGACTTGCTGAAAAGGCTGGTTTGAATAATGGGCCCCTGTCCTGATTAGTGTACATTCTCTTCTCCTGGTAAAAGACTCAGTTGCTGAGTCACGGCAGGCCAAATTGGCCATGTACAGTGCTCAGTTCTACCCTTAGGCACCAAGCTCTGGCCGGTGTTCAGTTGATGTGAAGAGCACTTAGGGATGCATTTATATTAAAAATTCTTTGTTTTGCTCATTTGAAGTAAAACCAAAGCATTCATTGGGTCAATTATAAAAAGGTTTCTTTAAAATTGTGTCTGCCTTTGGGCAAATAGTTGATTTAGCAGAGACTGACATAAAAGGGTTGATGCTAATGGTTAGTTGCTTGTCCTGGAGTCTTTGGTTTTTACTTTTTTGTAAATGAAAAAATAGCAATGCAGAGTTGTAACTACTGAGAGGTGCGACATTGCAGCATTCACAGATTATAACATTGATATTATGCATTGCTGTCGACGTGTGAATCATGATTATTTTGGGCTAGTCCTTAGGTCTCAGACAAGGTGTGAAACCACACTGTTGCAAACTTTATGCACTCATATGTTCCCATGCTGCATGTAAAAAAAAAAAAAAAAAAAAAACATGTATTATTGGTTTCTCTTTCAACTGGGTTACGTCTGTGCAAAGTGTTAGCTGAACAACCTTGTTATGAGGAAACAAACATTTTCTATATTCCACTGCCTTGTACTTTAGACCTCAGGAATGCATGGGATGTTCCTACCTAATCACTTCTTTGTTTTGATGATTAAAAGGTGACCCAAGTCTTGGTTTGTAGGTGTCTTGCTGTGGTAGATTATATCCTTTAGCTGGAAATAAAAGCATTTTCTCATACCATTTGACGGAACCTGATTATACTTAACCTGGTCATGGTGTGTGGAATCCCCATAGCTATAACGTCATCTCATTTTCTTCCGTTCTGTAATAATCAATAACTATTCCAATGATGTAGTGGAAACAAAGCCAGCTCTTTAAATGAGAGCTTCAATTGTTTAAGTAGAACCTGGTTTTAGCATCATCTTTTGGTAAGCAAATTCTGTACAGCAGCATGAAGCAAATCAGATACAGGTCCAAAGAGCAGACAGACCATTCAGACAGGGCATACCAAGTGGCTAGAGCAGCATCTGCTTTTTTGCTGAATCTATTGTAATTGCCTGCCTGGAGTCTGAATAAATCATTTGGTAATATTAATATGCGGTGCCATCTTAAAGTACTTTTGGGATATTTATAGTTCAGGTTCTGCACTTGGATAAATGTATGGGTTCAGTTGAGTTTTACTGATTTTATTTATGTAACACTTAACAACAGACAATTTCACAAAGCAGTTTTATTCTGGATTAACATATTGCAGTACATATTGTATATTTGCACCTGTGAATTAATACCCACGAAGTGTGTGTGTGTGTGTGTGTGTACTTTGTCTTATTCTGTTCTACAGTACGTAACATGGAACCATAGCTAATCGATCCAAGCTAATAACTGCTTCCCCCTGGTCATAGTAAATCCCTGTCATGAGAACATAGGCATGAGTAGGGGTTACACCCTGTAAGAGAAACACTTGCAGGGCACCATGCATGTATACATTCACACCTAAAGGCAATTTTCTGTAGCCAACTTACCATGTTCCCCGTTTCTTTCCACTGTACCACAGTGGCATTAAAATGGGTCAGAATCAGATTTATTGACGAGTACATTTTCACATGCAAGGAATTATTATTGATAATGTGGTGTAAACTGTTCAAGCTATTAAAACAAGGAAATGATGATGATGATAATAATAGTAATAATACTATATTTTTTACATGTCCTAATACCACTGAGTGAGCATGAGTACAAGTAATTCCATTTAGACATATTTTGATAGCCTATACTGAGTACTGATACCAGTACCTGATGTTGTCCCACAACACAAAGTAAACAGAACTTTTCAGAACGCCTCACGTCTGAAGCACCTCATTAAATGCGCCTGTTGTTGCTAGTGTGTGAACCGTGAAAATGTTCAGCATGTAGAATAACACCTGTGCGAAGTAAAATCCTCATGAACCATTCTGACATGCTTTTATACACACTTATGCTTTGTTTTTAGAGTAAGAAAATTATATTTCATTACATGCAACTATGCCATATTCACATGTCTGATCATTATAATTAACAGTAAATAAATCTCTGGGCAGGAAATTGCTTCCTTTCATATGTGAGCTTTTTGGAATCATTCAGCAACATGTCATAAACAGCAACAGTTATTGCTTATAAGTCACAACACAAACCATTTACAAAATGTACATTAGGGCTGCACGATATATCGAAAAAATATTATCGCGATAATGGCATACGCGATAACCATATCGCAAAGAGTTGCGATAAATAATTTATGTGCCAAGCATTTGTGT
>JAQMYK010000015.1:18313472-18323765 GCA_030014345.1 Clarias buthupogon
TGTGTTTTGTCCTCTCTAAGTTAAATGTCAACAAGTGGCAAATCAATGTCTTTTTTTTAAATATGCACATTGTTTTGGGCATTACCATTGTTGTTTATGAGCGGTTGCTATGGTTCTGAAAGACGCTGAAGATCCCACAAATGAAGTGATTTCCTGCCTAATACAATGTATTTACTGTTGATGGCTTTTCCAGAAAGCACAGTTGCATGTAATAAAATGTAAATTTTCCTTACCCTAAAAAACAAAACAGATGATTAAGTGGATTAAATGTGTGAAAAAACATCAAAAGGATTAATGAAGATTTTAATTTACATGCAGTTTCAGGGTTCAAACACTAGCAAGGCAATAGCAGGTGTATTAATGATGTGCTGCAGATGTGGAGCATTCTCAAAAGTTCTGTTCACATTGAGCTCTTGGACAACACCAGGTACTGGCATCAGTATTGGTATTGGCAAGTACCCAAATAAAAATTGCCAGGTAGTGTAGCTAAAACATACTGAGCAATACAAATACAGTGAGAATATAAAGTTGATGTTCAAATAGGAGAATAGAAAGACATACATAATCAGAAATCAGACCATACTCTGCCACCAATAGAATGCAAATGGTTCAGCTCTCTATTTGTATGTTAACTGTATAGCTACTATATATGCATAGTAGTTCTATGCATTCAGCCATGATTTAGTGATATCAAGGAGCAATACCATGCATTTGTATTTTGTAAAGACAACACCACTAAAATCAGTTCATTTGCATTTTGTTTTGAAAATAAATGAGCATGAAATCCACAGGGAGAATTGATTGAACTAAATTAAACACACACAAAATGTGCCCAGGGCACACAACTGGCTGAAACTTCCCACACAGTAATATGAATACTTTATAGGCAGGGATAGTCGTTGAAATCCATTACGTCTTTTTCTTTGAACTTTTTATTTTTTTGATAATAAAAAGAAAACATGACACATTGTGAAACATTGTCTCAAAATGTATTGTGTTCTAAGGGGGCAAAATAACAATGGACTAATTATGAGTAAAGAATAGAGTTGAACAATGCATGTAGCAACTATAATTAATTATAAGGATTAAACCCAATAAATAGACCAGATGGGACCATTTAACAGAGTCTGTACAGAGTTTATTTGCATCATCTTGAAAGTAAACATGTGTGTGTGTGTATGTGTGTGTGTGTGTGCGTGTGTGTGCGCGCGCGTGTGTGTGTGCGCACGTGTGTGTGTGTGCGTGTCTTTATGTGTGCCACATATGAGATTTTTGGCCCGCAAACAGAAAAAAGCAAGATAGTGTCTAATATTTATTCGATGTGCTAAAGGTCACATGCAAGACAAACTGCTTTTACAGGGAGGTTAAAAGTGAGGAAGTTGTGGACTTAAAACCTCTCTGCACAAAGATGGGGGCGCAAGGTCAGAGGAGGAATAAATTTAAACTATTTAGCATACTCCAAGTGCTCCAAGCAGCAACTGAAACTAAATATATACGCCCACATACAGACACATACTAAAGAGTAAAGGCGGTGAATAATGATCTAAGGATACAAGCTGACTGTACTGTAACTCCAAAACTGAAGTCACTTAGCTTAGAGGTTTGATTCATTGATTATAAAGACATAAGTTCTTGGTGATACTCTTCAACACACTTCTTCTTCTCTGTTGTCCAGTTTAGGCTGATATTTTTTTTCTGCTTGTAGAAACTCCATGTCTTCTACGCTTCACACCACTGAAATCTGATTGCTTAGAGACACAGACTCCGGTGGAATGAAGGATAGAATTCATAGAAAACTGCACAATTGAAACTTCAGCCTTTTTGTAAATGCAGTTCATCACACTGCAACTCAAGACACCCTGTTAAAACAAAAGCCACATTCTGATGTAAATAAATAAAGAACAAAATAAGGGAAAAGAGTATTTAACATACCAGAGCATACCAAATTCTACTGATCAAGCTATTTAATAGCAAAATAATACAAGCAGTCAGGCTGGTGCAATATTTAAGGTTTATAGTAGAATTTGTTCAATGTGTTCTGAAAGAGTTTGGGAAAGAATGCAATCTGCATCCTGGCCTCTCCCTACAGCGAGCCCAGGCCTGTCTTTCTCGCTGTGCCCCCTGGCATATTCTCTACTGCCTGTTTTACATGAGAAACGTTTCAGCACTCCTGTAAAATGAAATCCATTTCCATTTACCTACTACTACTACACACAGACACACAGACACACAGACACACACACACAGACACACACACACACACACACACACACACACAAGCACACAAACACACACACAAACACAAACAATGCGTGCACAGGCATACAAAGGCCCACACCTACAGTATGAAGCCATGTTAAGGTACTTTCTTTAAGGGTTTAAACTCCCGGTCTTTCTCTGTTGAAAAATACTACTGCCTAATTACTTCCACTGTATTTGTTGAAATTTGTGCAGCACTTACTTTATACTATAATATGCCTTAAGATCAATAATACGGTCAGCATTTAAAGAATTAACTAACTCCATGAAGTTGGCATAATACACATCAATTACCTGAATAATCTTCACAGTTTATTAAAGTGTTTCATAAAACTTGCTTTCAAAAAAAAAAAAAAAAAAAGAAATCTACTATGATAGCTCATATCTTTTAGCAAGCAACTCACCTTTTTGTTTAGATCCAGATCTGAAGCAGGAAATATGGCACATATCAAACCTGCTCCCAAAACCACTTCCCAAAAAAGCAACTGAACCCTCATGAAAGTAAATATTGTGTGTCTCTGCAGGACATAAAGAAGGGTAGATGAGCAACAAGTTGAACGTCTCTCTTTATTTGCCTACCTGCCTCAGGTAATGCTGCTTTACTTCTTTCATCAGACCAATAGGAACATACGTTTTGAAACAAACCACTCCCATCACCACCATGAAGAGCAACCACACCCAGTGCTCTATGACTTTTTAAATACAACTGAATTAAAAAAAAGTTTTTAATGTTGCAGCAAATGTATTAACAAACATATAGATGACACCTAAACACCTATGAGCATGTGCGCAGATGGAGAGTTTATTAATGCATTTAGTAATAAATTTTTCAGTTTATAAAGAATGCATGGTTACTGCACAATACAGGGGTTTATTAAGACTGCTCAAGCATTAATTACCAAAGATGCTGTTTTATCCCAAACATCTGGCCATCTTTTAGGTTAATGTGGCCTTTTTTGTAACAGTGCCTGCTCATTGTTACACTAAAGTTTGTGCAAAGTCTATAGATAAAACAGTTTCCTTTATTTCACTCAGTACACAAGTCTGAACAAGTGTCAAATAACCCAACCCTGCTCAGGATTTCAGTAAAACAATCTGAGTCAAGACAATGGATTAAAGGAGAAACAGGGTGTGCTTTTGTGTTTGTGTGTCCCCATCTGTGTGTATGTGGGGAGGGTAGTTTTTTCAGGGGTGTGAATGGGGAAATGGAGATGGGCTGGGATGCAGCTCCTGCAGAATTGCTGAATCACTGAGAACTACAGTACAGTTCCCCTAACACCTAACAATATTTGAGGGTATTTCTTTTAAATCCATCCATGTCTCATATGGATTTATTTATAGGGCACCAATAAATGAGTTATAAATTTGTATTTACTGGTGAATGAATACCTGTTAAAAGAAAAAAAGCAAATGCAATAATATAAAGAAAAAAAACTTTGGTTCTGTACAATAGAGTGGCACTGCCAGTTTTGTGTATTAACCTGAATGTGGTTGCTGTTGTTAAAAAAAGAGAAGGAAAAAATGAATGAATCAACGCTGATGGGTCATACACCTGAGCAGGTACAGGAAATTACACTTTCTTATTTAGATCGAGTTTGAAAGGTGGAATTTATTAAAAACCTACTGACATCGCTGCTTTTTAACCCGACACTAGTCCTCCTATAAGAAGACATTGGCTACCTTAAAAAGGGGGTGAATGAATGGACAGTGGCCTCACCTGTATAAACAGTCACTGTTAACTACACAGTGTCTCCACAAACAGTAAACACAACCTGGTGCATATCTCTTTTGTAAAGATAACAAATTCACTTGCATTTAGGGCTTACCCATTGTTCCTCTGTGTATTATTGATTGTTTTATTCTACTATGAGGGTGAAATTTAACCTTAAAAAAATTATTGTCTTGTCAATTAAAAAAAAAATACTTATGCTATTAACAAAATCATACATAACTGAACAATTTGCTTTTTTTGTGTTGGTTATTTTTTTGGGCTAGTAAAACTAGCTAAATAATAATAATACTGTTTAGCTAAACCCACCTCAGAAACTAATTGGCATAGATAAGAAACAGTGGTGGACTCAAGTTGTCTGAGGGACAGGGTGAAAAAATATAAAGGACACCAGATACATTCAAAGGACTCTCTATCAGTAGAAAACAATGGTGGACATTTGAAGGTATCTATAGTATATTAGTAATGTTTCTTTAATAACATTATACAATTATTTTTGGGCAATGGTTGCTTGATGGTAGGTTTCTCACAGTGTGGAAGGCCTGTGTTCCATTCCCACCCAATGCCCAAACCCCAGCCACTGGATGCAGTGCCGATTCCAAGCCCAGATCACAATGGAAGGGTTGCATCAGGGAAGGCATCAAAACCTGTGCCAAGTTGTGTTTGGATCGGATGGACCCCTGTAGAGGCTGTTTGTTTCTTTTCATGAATGGATAACAGTTAATTATATAGTAAAATATGTAATGCAAAAATATATCACTTGATCAATGCTGGTAGATTCTGTAGGATACAATTTGCTTGTCTGCTCTCATGCAAACCATAATGCAAACAAAAACATGTAGACAATTATTTTATCCTCACAACAGACTAATCTTTGTTTACAGAACTCAAGATGTCTTGTTTATTCCAAATAATAATCGGAAATTTACTCTAGTTTCACCCAGAGAAGGAAAAAGTGTCAGTCTAAATGTTTGTCATGTCCTGATGACATGGTGTCAGACACCAGAGCAGACTGTCAGAGGTCCTGTGGAGCCATGCCCGAGTAGAAACCTTAAAGCTAGGTGGTTTTAAACCAATAGTGCTGTGTAACCTCTGGTAGATTGGCTCAGTCTATGGCACGCATAAACTTCTGTGCTATTTGTTAAGGAGAAGATGCAGGTTTATAGAATTATCCGACCTGTTTGTCAATAAAATAAGGTAGGTGCCCTCCATTGCTGGCTTTGTGCTGACTTTTATATCTAAAACGGGATGTTTTCCATCCCCACCCCCACATGCTGAAGCTAAGGAGGTGCTGGGTTACAGCCGCACCAGCCTACAGGCAGCAAATCTGCCTCCACATGCCCAGGAATGTGTTCCTTCTCTGCATACCAGGACACATAATAGAACATTTAAAGACTAAATTAATATTATATCCGTATCAATTATAACTAATCTTCTAGTTTCTTAGTTGTATGCTACATATTCTAATTCATCTTTATAGGCCTAATGGGAGGACTCATGCTTTTTATGTGAACAAAACAAGCACAAGAAGCTGATAAGTAACAGCAAACAGGTCCATATACGGGTTATTAGTTAGAAAGACAGCAATCTTCATGTCCCAGGCTATGCTTTGAGGTTTCTGAAGTGCAATAGCTTTGATAGCTGTGAGACATTACATATGTTCGGAATGAAAGATGTAAGATAATCTTTGTGTGCCCTCATAGTGGATGGCGAAAAGCTTAATTTCTGCTCCACACTTTTCCCCTCCCTTTTTCTCTCTCTAACTCTTTCTCATTCTCTTGTAGCTAATGGGAATATGATGCCTCATTGCCCCAGTCTGTTCTGACTTGCCTGTGCTGGAATGCACGATTCATCTAATGCACTTTTATGTCCAGGTAAATTGACAATGAAGAGTGCCATAATTTTACAGCATAAATATTTTATTCCCTATTTTAGCGCAGATTTGAGGTGTCACCACTAGAATAACAATGAGACATTTTCCTCTATGGAAATGAGATACCCCTCTGTGAATGAAGGATGCAGAATGTGTTTGTGTATGCAAGTACATTTTAGAGTAAGAAAGACAGAAGCTACTTTTATATGAGAATGTTACACCTTTATTATGACTTGCCGTTCTGTGTGAAAGGGATGTAGATGGAATTAGGAGTCGTTGTTGTTGCACCTTTAAGCCAGCAGTGGAGGATGTCAGAGTGATATCCACAGTGTGAAAGGAGATCTTTGTGAAAGGGAGAATGGGCATCGCAAAATTGGTGTAACATTTTAAGATGTGTGACTTGGGAACACATAATACAAGTAACCAGTTAGCAGCTAACTGCAATCAGCTATCAAAAGCATCTCAACACTTATTTTACTCATGGTCATTAAAAGGGTTCCTTGAAGAGCCAGCGAAGTGACAAACATTTCTCCCTCCACACATGTGCTCTCCATATGAGGTCCTCTTGAGGAGCTTCTGCAAAAAAATGCTTAACTGAATGAGTCTGTGTGCACTATTTTCCTTGAGTGGGTATAAAATGCTCTGTGGTATCCAATGAAATCAGGAAAAGTCCACAAACATGGCCTGCAGATCCATGAATAGTTTACAATTGGGATTAATGCAGGCTAGTATATGCCACAATGTTGATGCTGCTAGATTATTTACAAGCAAGATTCTTTGTATAAAATTTTTGAAATAAGCCATTTTAAATTTATTAATGGAAGCTTCTGTACAAAAATATTTGTGGTAGTTTTAGTCCTATACAACTATCGAGTGACTGCAGTCACAAGCCATCACATAAAAATTGCATGCATAAGTCATGTCCAAGGTCATAGTCATCGAGTGGAACAGTCCTCAGTCACCACACCTATCCCCCACACCACACAGGGCCATGCTCAGCGGCAGCTTGACCGTTTCCCACTGGAGCATGCCTTAACTTAGATTTTTTTATGCTTGAAGGATTCATACAGTATGTCACTGTGTGACTTATCAAACAAAAACATTCCTCTGAAACTGGTTACCTGAAGAATTTTCCTCAAGACTACATTAAAATACAATAATGTCTGGCTCTTTGGAGGAAAAATATAAAGAATTGAGGGGTGGCTCAAGACTTTTTACAGTGCTGTACATACAGTACATTATTACAAAGATTCACTTTTCATGACATTAGACCGAGACATGTACTGTAGCAATAGCAATGTCTCTCTGTCCATTCCTTCTTACAGTACCTTGTATAATAATGTTTCTCTGGTTAGGACACAGAGCAGCTCTAACTACTATCCCATTAAGTATGGTGTAAAAGGTCCACATAACCCACTGTTAATGTTCAGTACACTCTCAAGGTCACTGTACAACACTCTGATATTGGGAGTGAACCCAAATTTCACTAAGAGCCACCACAAATATTTGTGCTCCCCTCAGTTAAAAGCCAATCAGACAGAAATTACTTCTCATTAAAAGGCACATGACAGCCTGCTGAGTGTTTGCCAAAAAAGTCCCTAAAGAACTCTCAGATTTTTAATCAAGACATCAGGCACTGCATATAACATTATTTAAACCATCCATACAGTCAAACATGGTGATGGCAGCACCATACTGTGGATGTTTTGCTGCAACTGGGACTAAGAGACTAGTCAGTAAAGAGGGAAAATTTATGCACCTAATATGTGATAGCGATAGTGAATAATCTATGCTGCATGAAAACCTTCTCCAGAGTGTGTAGGATCTCAAGCTAGGGGTCACAGTTTACATTTCAATGTAAATGATCCAAAGCATAAATCAAGAAATTGCAGGAGTAGGTTTAGAACACCTCTGTAAAAGTCCTAGTGTGGCCCAGCCAGAGTCTGGACCTGAGTCCAATAGAGAATGAGATAGACTTTAAAATGGCTGTGCATCGATGTTGCCCATCCAACCTGGTGGAGCTTGAATGATTTTGCCTAGAAAAATGAAAGAAACTCCCAAACAAAATGCATGCCAAGCTTGTAGCAACGTTCACAAGCAGACTTGAGGCTGTCATTGGTTTCTCAGGTGCCTTAACCGAGTACTAAATGGTGGGTCTAAATAGATATGTAAATGGGATATTTCAGACATTCTCTTTTATATCAATGAACAACCCACTCCAAAGACATTTTTATTTTGTCATTGTGGAGTGTTGTGTGAAAAAAAAGGATTTTAAGAGTGTATAATATAAAATGTGGAAAACCCTAAAGGGTTTTTATATATTTTCCCACAGATGTCTCTTCTAAGAATCATGTGCATCTTATCATTGGGGTCTTGTTTTCGATACATAAGAAACCAGTATTTTTCTGCCCCTTCCTCAGACATGATGTAATTAAAAGCTGGGTAATGATAGTGGAGGGCTGGTGTCCCAGCAGGCCATCATCTAAACGCTTCTTTTCCTTTGTCTTGCTTTGGCTCAGTCAGAGCATTAGTACAACACTACTGACTACAGCACCTTAAGCCATCAGTAAACTCTGATTTTAGATTCTTGTTTCTGTTTTAAGATTTTTCTTTTTAAGTTGCTATCTGCATAAAAAATATCTTGTCACTCACTCAGTACATGAAGCAGCAAAAAGAAAAAATGTATCTGTGAAGAAAGTAAACTTGTAAATGAGTGCATAATGGTTTGGACTTTCTTTTCACTCTAATGTGCTGTAGGCCTTTTTGGCTCTGTGCTACAGGCCCACAGCTTCTGCCGTGTGCATACATGCATAATAGAACTGTGATTGTCTGCATAGAAAATGGATATGTTTGTGAGTGTATTTATGGACTACGCTTTCTATGTGCCAAAGTTGCTCCACCCATTGCTAGTACTAGATGAGGCCTGCCCCTAACTGTGTTTAAGCCTCCTGAATTCAAAAGCCTAGGGTTCTGCATATAATGGGAAAGTCCTTATCACATACTTTGTAGTAACTGAAGTCATATGATGGTTCTGATTAGAATAAAACTGTATTTGTGTTGGATGAGCCTGTGTGTGTAAAGGCTACAGGATATGTCGAAGAAATTTAATCTCATCTGGGTACATGGTATCTGGTTAATCTCTTCAGCTAATATTCCAGATATTGTAGCTCTTAGAAGAAAAATAATTAAGAAGAATATCTACCACCCTGGTATAAGAATCCCACATGCACCTAAAGGCATCACATTAAATTGGTAACATTTCAAATGGCATGAAAGCAACACAGCAGTTTTGCTCAAATGCATCAGCCAGGAAAGCAATGGTTAAGTGGTAAATTACCTACTACTGGCCTGTGTGCTTCTTTGCTTGAGTTGCATGACCTTTTGACTCCACTGATCATAGCATTCTAACCTACCCTTAATAGATTGGAAAATGTTGTAGAAGTTAAGGGAATAGCTCTCTATTGGCTCAGGTCTTATTTAATTTAAATGGTGACTTGTCCACACATAATAAGACAAAGTTTCATGTTAGGCCCACCGCTTTTCTCTTCATGTATGTTATTACCTTTAGGTAAAATTATTATAAAACTGGTTTCAGTGTCCACTGTTATGCTGATGACACACAGTTATATACTGTATTTCAGCAAAGCTAGATAAGAGACACCAGCTAGGACCACAAAAAGCAAAAACTAAGCTTTCTGATTACATAGTAACTCTGGATAATCTTTCTGTTTAATCAGCTGCAACAGTAAAACACCTTGCCATTATTATTTCCCTTTATTTGAAGCTTTATATTGATAATTTTACTTGGACAGCCTTCTTTCATCTTAGAAATATAAAGGGAAAAAATCTCTGCACAATGCAGAAAAACTAGTTAATGCTTTTATTACCTTTAGGATGCTTTGGATGCTGTCATCTCTCACTCTCATAAGTTCACTCAGGATTGTTCACTCAGGATTTGGGTGAGTGGCTGCCTTCAGCCTAGGGCATCTTCATATTGTATCTTTGCTTCCTTCTGCCCTAACTGTTAGCTGTGTTGTCATAGCTAGTCCTGCTTGCACTCTGTCCCTACTTGCACTCTGTCTAAAATGTACTGTATATTGACCTTATCCATGTGAATTTAATATTTTATAATAATATACGTACTCAGTTTTGCATCAGTGAACAGTTGGTAGCGTCAACTTCCTGTTAACTAAAATCAATTTCCTGTTGTATACATACAGTACATACAGTAGCACATAGTTATGGAAGGGATTTATTTACGGTGTCAACCAAATGACAATGGGTTCTCTTTCTACTGAGATAAATCAATATATTTAATACATGTTTGCTGATTAATGAAGATTTTTTTGCCTACATACTTCGCTGACAAGGTTTGTACTGTTATTATGCTCAGCTATTAAAGGATATTTTTTCTAATAAAAGCATTCTCCTC
>JAQMYK010000015.1:18323771-18333775 GCA_030014345.1 Clarias buthupogon
ACACACACACACACACACACACACACACACACACACACACACACACACACACACACACACACACACACACAGTAGCATGTTTTAAGGGAACAGTACATGATCACACACAGTGGTAAATGTATTTAACAGAATTTAAAAACAAAGTAAATGAAATGGGCAAGATTATGTTGATTATAGGTTTTAAATGTCAAGGTTATGCAGTTCTGATTTTTTGTGTAATTGTTGAATTGTACTTTCAAGACTCTAAAGTACTCATTTTCAGCCAGTTCTGGAGGCCTGTTCAATCAAGACACTGCAGTATGAAGCTGTTCTTTTGCAAGCAAAACATGCTTTGTACTGTACTGTATATGATGCCAGGGATGCATATTTTTTGGGATGCATAAAAATGTACAACGTGTGTTGCCGATTAATTCTGTACTGAAATATACTTATACTGTTAAAGTAACATTATATGTACAATTAAAGTTAACATATAATCCCACAAACATGAAAAAAGTATTCTATACCCACAGCAAGATTGTACACTAACCGAAAGATCCCAGTAGTAGCAGCATGGATTTATGGGCGTCCTGCAAAATTAGAGAAGGATGCGGAAACTTTTTTTTGTGCATGCGCAGTGAGCATATGTAGGATGAATTCATAGGTAGGATTAATTTATAGGAAGACCTGATTGATCAAACAGAGTCATGTGATTATTGTTGCTGCCTCTGGTTGGTGAAACAGTCATGCAGTAGATCTATCAGCTGCATGTGTAGAATAAATGGTTAGAAAAGAACCGAGTACAGTGAAGCTGAATGTAGCGGAGTAAGAGTAGCGGTTCTTCTTCACAAATCTACTCAAGTAAAAGTTAAAAGTACGGTGCAGTAAAACTACTCATAGAAGTAATTTTTTTTCAAACAGTTAGTCAAGTAAATATAACGAAGTAAATGCAACTCGTTACTACCCACCTCTGGAGAACACCATACATGAAAATAAGATTCTTCACAATCGAGAAATCTAGTGTAAATGGTTCTCATCTTCAACACACCAGTCAGCTGGTGTCTCCTCACACAGGAACTTCTTGGTCTGGGTTCTTGGCTGCTTGTGGACCCAATGCAGAGAATACACCCAGGACGCGCATTTGGTGGAACTGTTTGTCAGTTGATCATTTAGATTTAACCTGTTCATCTGATGGCACATGCGACAGAACATTCTTACAATTCAAGATTATATCAGTTATGAAAGAAAATGTACTTGACCTATTTCCATAATTATTGCTTATCAAAACATGTAAATATAACAAATAAGTAAATATAACACATTTCCATTAAAAACTTTGTTTAAATATATGAGATCAACAAACTGGAACTTACCATAGTATAAGACAATCAAAGGCTATATTTGGGGTTCTTTAGCCACTCTAGGTCCCAGCCAGATGTTCTGTTTTTGCTTCTATTTCCCCATTCGCTGGTACACCTGCAGTTTGTGTTTGACCTACATCCTATCACAGATGCTTATGCTAACAATGGATCCTCCTTCTGCACCACTCACCTCTCCCCCGCTGTCTAGTATTTCTCTATCTCTCAACTCTCTCATCTTTATTTGTCTTCAGACTTTTGACTGAGCCTCTAATAATACTAATATTTCTGGCTGAGCATTCCCTGGTTTCCACTTCTTAGGTGGCGCTCACCTTAGCATTAATAGCAAGCAAATATCTGACATTTTACCAACAATAATTGCATAATGGGAACTCTTCTCACATTTACTCCAACTTCATTTCAACACTTATTTGACTTGTGATGATTACTTACTGAACAATTATGTTTAAACTACAGTATTATAATGACATGGAGTACTGACACATCACAATGTTGGTGTAATGTAGTGAAAGTGCACAAAAGAGACAAATACAGTGCCACTGCGACTCCACAAGAAAATATTAAATATCACAAATTTACTGTAACTTGGATAAGCTTGGGTGAAGTATCAGTTAAGATAATTCCTAATTTCCACAGACCTCTGTGTACTGTTCATATGAAATCCATTAAAAGCAGTATTCCAAGGTCACACTCATTCATGTTTTTCCTGTATTCCCAGGTTTACAGATGACATTGAGGAGGAGGAGACACAGAGAGAGAGGGACCTGACATAGTCTCAAAATGCAAACATTATTTCCAAATTGGTGTATATTGGTGTACACTATTAGATTAAATAAATAAAAAATAAATAATAAAAAAATAAATAAATAAGTAATTGACCTGTTCTGTAGGCAGGTGGTCTCGTTAGCATAGTACAACTGTACTATTAGAGGAGAAACATTGACAAAATTATTATTTCATTGTATAATTTATAATAATAAATACTACATTATAATAAGTATTATTTAACTCATCTTGTACAGGAGACCTAGGATACAAGGTGGATATTCCATGGACATCACAAGGCATACACACACCCAAGGCGGGAATCAAACTCTTGACCCTGGAGGTGCAAGGCCACAGTGCTAACCACTACACCAGCGTGCCTCCATTATAGTAACTTCTTCTTATTAAACTGATATATATTTGCTTATAAACATATGCTTCATATGTTGTAAAGATCTTTTAGTAATATTCACAAGAAAATATTCTTTAAAAAAAACATATATATATAGTCTCCAAGATGACAATAAGCCATGTTCAGTGTGAGTCATACATTTCAAAGAAAATGATAAAACATGCCAAACTCTCATTTTTGTCCATTATAATATGTTCCTGAAGGACATCTTTCATGGTGTCTGGGACATTTATTTTTATCAGTGCTTTAAACATTTATGAAGGTAGTAATGACCTATCTAGCACTATTTAACATTCTGTTGAGTGACAGGCTCCTTTTTTCTTCAGAAAATCTTTTTTTTTGTAGATTCCCACTGGAATGACAGGACTCTGATTGAGGCCTGAAGAGTGCCTATATTTAAACAATGTCTGGAAGAGTCAAGTGAAAAAAGGTCACTGGGAACTAATTTGAGCTCAACTGTCTGTAGATTGGCAACCTGATCTTCAGACAAAACATGCTAGGGAAGGTGATGGCTGCGTGAGAAACTGTAACTCTCCCATGGCAGTAAGTGCCACTCCCTATAGCAGCTACAGGGAAAATTCAAAAGTAAACGATAGAACATTTGAATAGGAAATATAGTGGTAGGTCCTCTCTTAATCACTGAATCATTTTAACAGATTCAACACTTTGCACAGTGCAATATGCAGTAGATAACAGCCATTCAAACTGATAAATAATCCAGGCACATTAAGCATGCACTTTTTTTTTTTGCTGTCTGTTCATTCTCCACCTTATTTTCTTCCCCATGTAATCTCAGGGGGTGTTTCTTGTCATGCTCTCCTCTGGCTTGCTCACTAGGGATCAAACTCTGCACTGGGATTTCTGGAAAGCTGCTGTGTGACTGTATGTCTTTAGTCAAAATTGCTATGAAATAAAAATTCTTTTAATATTTCCCATAGTTTTTAAATTGTACAATTTGAAAAAAAGGTATTAGAGTTTGAATACAATAGTAATTCTCATTTTCAGAATCATTCAAAGTATGGTTAGAGGTAAATAACAGCTATTCTCAATATTCCACATATCAGTGAAAAATGTAAGCAATGTGTCATATATTTCACAGTCCAAAAGGAGAGGAAGGAATCTGAGTTGTGAGCTGACTTTGATGGAGACGCATCATCAAATAGAAAGCATCATCAAATGGAAATCAGCATCAAAGTCACTCTCATTCACACGATGCCTGTAAGAGATGAATCCGACTAGACACATTTCTTTAGTCGTTGTTTATGATTTACTCAGTGTCAACAAAAGTCATGTTTCTTAATGTTTAAAGTTGCATTCAGAATCTCACAAGACTCCTTTTTAAACTTCTGAAAGCACTTTCTCCCACTGTTTTACTTGGAAGCCAAATAATTTTTACACACTTTTGAAACTTCGCAGTGCTTCAAACAGCACTTTAGCTGATCTGATTTTGATGGCCATGCCCATGAAAATGAAAGAGCATGTTTCAGGTCTTACTATCAAAGTGTGCAAGATTTTCAAAGAAAAAAAATATTGCTATAATAAGTGCCAGTCAGACCATGGAATATGAGGTTTTTCTTTAGGTGACCACCAGATTAGAGTTCCCTATTTATTTGATATGGGGATGTGTTGGGTTTTACATTTAACATTACTTTTTGAATATTATTTGCTTTAAGATTCTCTGAGAAAGATTCATCTAAGTATAATGCAGAGCAATCTCACTGAAACGATGACTACTCTTATGTTCAGCCTCAAGTCGTACTCATATGTTTCCTCATACAGTATCATCCCTCACAAAGGAATGTTCCATGACTTGGCTGGCAGGACAGTGAGTTCAGGAATGCAGGCAGGATCAGACTTGTCATCTCTCTCTGTATGCTGACTGTCATCTGAAATCCTGCCTGTGGAAACCAACTTTTCCACTTCATAGCAGTGAAAATCTTTTTCTTCTTTGCCTTAATAAATATACACTGTACCATAGCATGTTAAAAGTAAAGACATCCCTGTGACCTCAGTATACTGAATCCACTTTTTACAAGCATTGGTGAATTGTCTTTCTGGAAATCCTTCTTTCTGAAGTCAAATTCTTCCAAATGCATCTAAAACGCTAGCAAATTAACGTTTAACATTTAGTGCGCTAAAACTACAGGTCATTGCACACTAAATTCAGCAAGCAAGGGATCTTTTTCATTGTTTGACACTCACAGCCCTGTATTATCATGATTGTAATTGCAAAGAGGATTTTATAAATGTCACAATAGTCAGAATACAATGGAAGCATTCTTCATTAGCTAAATAAAGCAGCCAGAATGTCTACCATTATAATTACACGAATCATGCAGAATTAACGTTGGGTGGAGGGTCCCAACAATAGCTGGATAATTAGACTAAAGCTACATATGTTTAACTGTGTGGACATATTCTCAAATTGGTTAACTATGAAGTTGTTTTATCTTCAGCAGTGTAAAAAATAAATTCATGATATGCAAGGGCTAGAATTAAATTACAGTAGGTGCTCTGAAGCTTGTATGGACAGTCAGAAGTTCTACTTGTCAAATCATTGCCAAATAGAATATAGACAGAATTAAGATTAATATTTTAGTGACCCTATTGTTTTTTGCATATACAGTACCAGTGAGGAGGCTGCGGTCACAGTGCATGTTTAGCCAGGATACAGCAACCAAAAGCAGGCAGGGTTAAAGGCCTTGCTCAAGGGCTCAACAGTGGCAACTTGACGGTGCTAGCTCTTGAAAACCTGACGTTGTTATCAGTAATCTAGAGCTCTAATTATTTGAGCCACCACAGCCCCTATAACGTAACACTGGACATCTACTATATGGGCAGGAAGAGGAGAATGTCAACTAGAGATATGTTACCCTTTGTATAGTTTATATGATATCTATTAAATAAATGCTTAAAAAAACAGTGCATAGATGTACCCAAGGTTCAAATTCAAAGGTTTAAATGCAGTCCTGTGTTCATCCAAATTACTATGTAGCCATCTGTTTTCCTAGTGATACTTAAAGTAAAATGCTTTGTGTGACACCATTTGTGTCGTGGAGAGGGGCACACAGACCAGATGTACCCCTCTGTGGCACATTGAGGTATCAACAGTAATTGGTGCATGGAGTACTGCTGAAATTGTAGAACCCAGTGAGTCATCCATCCTTTCTGGCTACAGTGGTTTCAGCCTACAGTGACAGTCGGAGCAATCTCCCTAATGCTAATGGACCAGTATTTAAATTACCAATAATTCTTATTCAAAGCTGCATTTTGTCAGGGCAGCTATAAATCAGCATTTTGTATGTATGTACCCATCATTATCCTGTTAGTTGGGCAAAAGATGGCAGAGAACATTAATCAAAATGGGAGGCTTTCCTGACTTGTGTTCTTTATAATAAGGTTAAGAAAGAAGGAATGCTGAAAAGATGGCCATCAACAATGCTTTTCAAAGCAGAGATTATATGCATAGAGCCGGAGATAATGAGGCAGTTAGATGACATTTTTAATATAAAAAGTTCATAAAAAAAAGAACATTTGCTGAGCAACAGTGAGAAGTATATTGTATGTAGAAATGCAGTGATTGGAGGCATTGTTAATTGGTAAATTATAGTAGCTACCTCTTTTGGATTGCTGCTCTTACTTATGGGACCGGCTACAGCATCATGAGTGCAAAATGCAATCATACATATGTTTATATAAACCCATCAGCCATAAACAAATGACTCAGCTGAAAGAAGTTAAATGCATGTTATTAATTATTTAATTAAATATTTTATATATATATTATCAATTATGCTTATTGCCATTTTTGGAAGTGAGTCAAAAATAATTTTCATTTCTGCCCTTAAGGCTTTCCCCTCATCATTCATTTTATTCTCCCAGTCGTCTGTGTACATTAACTTCTTTGGAGATTTGTGTGGATTACTACATGCAAATGAGCTGTGTCGGAAATGAGCTTTCCATGTTACAGTTGATCAACATACGTACACATTTGAGCAAAAAGAAAATGAGCATTTCCCAAAATTTTACAAACCAGGCAGAAATTTTTCTTTTGATTTAGCCTGCACAAACATTTACACACATCTTTATTAATGACTAACAAATAAGGCATGTAATGTGAATTATCACTGACTACAGATATTTTTTTTTATCATACATTAAGTATACTGTAGGTTTTAGCTATATTCCCCAAGGTTTCAGTAAGAAAAAGTACAATGCATTTATTTATTAAAAGCAACTCTTGAAACAAAGGCTCATCAGAAAACTCCTAGTAATGTATTAAATCATGACTAAAAAGATATGAGCATGCAAATACCACAACATCCAACAGATATACAGCCATTTAAAGTGATCCTATTTTGGTACAATTCTGAAGAAAATATACTTTAGAAACTAAATGGATAATTAGGCAAAGTGACACTAAGCATTAAGGCAACTAAAACCCTGATTACTAACATCAGGTAATAGAGAATGTTAATTAAAAATGATAATATCTGTTTAATTGTGTGCGCGTGTGCAGTTAGTGTTGTAGTTGATTTACAAGAAATAACTGCTCTAATAAAATATAAATATGCACAGCAAAACTTTATTGAAAGAATGCTTCTATTTGAATTAATGTATTATACAAAGTATTTTTTTCTGCTTTCTAAAATTAAATACGAAAAATAAAAATGCTCGCCATTTGGATGAAAATAATCAAATACTTATTCGAATTACTGCAGCAATTAAAATGTTTCAGCTGGCAACATTTCTTTTAACCCTAAATGATGCACAGAGAAGCTTCTGTTATATGACTGGTTAATAGTGTTTATGTTTAATAGTGAAAGAAAGAGCATTTCCACATGCAATGTGCAACAAGAACTCACAGGATTGGGAATAAACAATCCAATTATAAGGTGTGTGTCCTAGGTTGGTTAGGGAGCATAAAGATTGGACTTTGGAGCAACAGACTGTCCAGACTGAGGAGTCTAGACTGACCTTATTCAAGAGCCATGGGCTCTTCAGGGTAAGAACGAAAGCAGATGCACCCATAAAGCACAGTACCCACACTGCACAAGAGGCAATGCGATCCTGGCATACACAGCAGTTTAGTTTTATCCAGACAATGTCTAAATGACCCTGCTATTGACTTTGCTTTCTGTGCAATAGTACAAGAGAGCATGTGATAGTACAGAAGAACTGCACTCAATAACGTGAATGCAAACTTACTGTATGACAGCATATATAAATAAATAGATTATGTTGCATGAGGATGATTAAACAATGTTAGAGTGAATGCACACCGTAAAAGCTAAGGACAGTCATTATTTATTTATTTATTTATTTTTAATATCACAATTTTATTTTATTTTATCACAACTCCAACACAACAAGCTACTCAACAGTGGTATATTATAAAGATGATGATGATGAGGATTATTATTATTATTATTATTATTAACAACAACAACAACAACATTAATAATAATAATAATAATAATAATAATAATAATAATAATAATAATAATAATAATAATATACACTACCAGTCTTGGACATAACTTATAATTCCATAGTCTTTCTTGATTTTTATTTATCTATATATTGTAAAAAATATATTGTAAGGCATCTAAAATATGCAATAAGCTCCTTTGAACAGTATGCTCAGTAAAGCCTTCATAACGGCTCTAGGTTCTGTTAATTGGTGATTTTTGAGGCTGGTAACTCTAAATGAACTTCTCCTCTGCAGCATAGAGCCAGTTTCATCATGGTGCTTGATGAGTTTTGACAGTACTGTTTTTTTGCAAGAACTCTTCCAGTTGTTGTTGTTGGTACTTAATTACGTGCCATATGTGCTATTTCATATTTTCATTGGAAATCTCCAATATTGTTCTAGAATGTAGAAAAATAAATCCAAACTTGTGTCCAAACGTTTGACTGGTACTGTACATGCACACACATTATATACAGTATACATGTAGTAAACCTTATTGATGGGAATCACCAGGGAACAGTCGATAAGCTATTATTATGTGATGATTTGATTTGCACTGCATTGCACAACTGTTAGTACATATTTTTTTATAAATAGCCTGATTCAATATTAATTAAAAATATATATTTTGAACAAATAATTTGCTCCTATAGCACACAGGCATGGACTGCTGCATGCCAGTGTGTGAATAGTTTAGAGCACCTCCTGTAGGATTATAGAGGAACAGCAACATTTTATCACTTTAAATGCAAACACATATAAATGAAAAAAATAAAAAAAAAAATAATAATTGATTTTGTGCATTGTTCACACGACAGTATCACAAAGCATAGAATAATATAGACAAATACATATCCATGTGTATTGGTATGGTAATGTTTATAAAAAATTGATAAACACTTTGAGTAGTAGTAAAAACAAACACACACAAAGTAACACACTAATCCATCTTTTCTTATCCATTGTAAAGGATTAGAAAACAATTTTATGTATTACATGACTGCTTAGCAACTTTTGGTATACCGTATTCATAAAAAGGAAGCTAACTTCTAGTCGGCTTCTTGCTTGTTAGAGCATAACATATTGAGCACAATTGTATTTACAAAACAGTAACAGCATTTACCATAGCTCAATATTAACATGGCTGCCTAATGATAAAGACTTTTCAAGATAAACATAAAAGGAGAATATTATATTGAAAACTGGACCAGTTTTTTTTTTGGTTTGACGTTTAGTTTTTAGATTAAGCCACACTCCATCCAGTAACCTGTTCTTTACATGGCAGTTGCCCGACAGTGTGCGTACAGGTATGCATGTGCTTCCTCACATGAAGCCAGCCACTGCAGCGTTTAACCTGCTGTCTGGAGGACAGCACTAACTGCTCTTTTCTGCATGCATGAGCCAACAGTCATTCGTGAAACATCCTAATGATAGGCTGCTACTCCATTTAGACCTGCTTTTTTAAAGCAATTTTAAAGAGGACCCATTATGAAAATTCACATTGTGTGTGTACATGCAAAAATCAAACACACTGCATCCATTTTTTCTTCTTTAAATTTGCATAACCTTTCTTTATAAATCTACTGGATCCATCTATTGGATTCGTCTGTTATTCACAATGTTTAAAATATTCCTGAAAAAAATGTGACTCTCCTCTGGCGCAGGCCCAAAACTCACAAAAAAAAAAAGAGACAGCAGAGATAGATATTTAAAATTAGACCACTGAGAGAGCTAGAGCAATGTCAGAAAACTCTATTTTGCATTGGACTGCCTTCTCAACAAGGTACACTTCCAAACTTACAAATTACTCGAGCTAGTTTGTTAAATTTAGGCACCTTGAATGAGAATTTCCTGGAAACACAAAATTTTTGCCCTGTTTAATGGCACTGTAAGAAGATGCCTTGGACATATTCAGTTCAATTTTATTTGTATGTATGGGCTTTGTTACAAATGAACTTTATAAAAACAAAAGTTTCAGATATAATTTTTATATATA
>JAQMYK010000015.1:18355852-18368006 GCA_030014345.1 Clarias buthupogon
GGAACACTCGCAAACCGCATTACTCGTAATCCGAGGTTCCACTGTATTTGCCATTTCTTATAAGAAACAAAACTCGTGCCTGTTGTTTCCCATTATTTCCACAGAACATGTAACTAGCTGATGCTCTTTGATATAGTAACAGAAGGATGTGACATGTGTGTACATGGCATTCACTCAGGAAATAGTCATGATTTAAGTACCTTGTTTCTTGTCTGTGGTTGATGCATGTACACCAGAAGGAGGGCTATTGGTAATGTTTTAATGTGGATGAAGGTAAAGGCAGAAACAAGCTGAAGTAAATGTAGAATGATTTATAATAAAAAATAAACCATTAAACAAAAACAAAGGAATTTTCAAGTGATCCCAAACGTTTGAGCGGTAGTCTATTTGTCTGTCAGTAAAGATGATAGAACTTTTGAAGATACTCATAGCATGGTAAATGTTGCCATCCAGTAGTATAACTGTCTAAGACCTACAAGTACAATTTAACATACTGTGCGGGTGAATCATAAACTTTAAACATATAAATTGTTTCACGACCACATCATCTACACTGATTCTAGATATGTTTTTGGTGTATTCTAAGGTTTTACTAAGATCCGAGGCACTGCTGAGGGTAATGTCTATTGCCATTCAAGTCTGACTTAATCCAAGCATGCTCAATGTCTAAATAATAAGTTATTATAAAAATAAATGTCCATGACATTTCATAGAAATATTTTTTTCAGACGGTATTACAGAAATCTACAGGGAATGTCTAGCTGATAAAGTTGCAAAATTGGCTGTGAAAGAGGGATGACCACATGTTTCAATGCAAATTGCATACTCTGCATTCAATAATGAAACTGATTTGTCCTTTCTCTAATCACAGACAACCCAGTCTGATTTAACATTTTGGGATGAGCATAATTGTGCTCCAGGGGCTCATGCACTTAGGAGGGCCGCCAAGGTACCGCACTCCCCAAATATGCTATTCATTTCCTTTTGCACTATTTTCATGGTATTTCAAATGTCACCCAAAGAGGGGTGATAAATATTGCTGAACAGCAGTTTTGCATTACAGATGTTCTTAAAAACATTACTGATTAAAACATATCTAATTGGTTCAAGACCAAATAACATGGGAGCTAAAGTAAAACATGCTCTCCCACTGCCAGAGGCACCTTTTCAATATTTACAGATTGATTTCATTCTTATACCAACAGTAAGAAGCTTAAAATATATGCCATTGGGCATTGATCAATTATTAATAAAATTTAGGCATGAAAAGAAAATGCAATTGCTGTGGTAAAACACAAAAAGATTCAAAAAAGATGTATGGCATTTGCACAGTGATTCATAGTGATGATGAAACATAGAGTATTTCACTTCTGTAATCATGTAAAAGGTTTGTAGATATTTCAGTATTGATTGGATGGTTCACTTTCCATATCTCCCACAGTTTTTTTGGTGTAAAATTAGGTGGAAATTAATCCACCTTAAACGGAACCTGTTATGGAAAACTCACTTTTTTCAGTGCCTCTACAGTACATGTATTTTTGGGTATCTGGAGTGCCTATCAGCCAACAAACTGAGAAATTTAACAATGATATTTTTCAATAGGCAGGCTCAGTCAGAAATAATTTAAGAAAATGGATCATTCATATTTTGAGCTGGTTCCTATGTAAGACCCGACCCACATTTGAATAACCCAGCCTCTACTCTAGTATTTCCCCACCCAAGACCTGGGGGTGTCGTTCTTACTTTGTCAATGCTTGTTGAAGATGGAAGGGGGAGAGAAGTATCTAATTTGCATTTGCAAATGAACAAAACAAGCAAAATTGTACAGTTCTAAAAAGCGCTGTTTAGACAGGGTGAGAATGAGGTAGTGATGATTGATCCTTGGGATATTTTGACCAAAGCTATTCACAGACACCTCATTAAGAAAACACGGAAATGTGGTAATTGGTGAAAAGTGGTTTATATGTCTCCTTTATATGACAGGTAAACAAAAAGAAGAGTAGAAAGCAGGAAGAAATTGCATTGACTTCCTGAAACCATGTATTAGGTTCAAATGGCACCAAACACCACAACAAAATTGTCCTTAAATTTATGGGTTGAACATTTCCAACTAATTTAGTAAGGGGAAATTCAGGTGATATGGACACAATTGCCAATGACTACAAGGGAAATCTGAATTATCATTATGGTAATGTCTTTTGTCCCACCCACAGCACGTTTTTATGAGATCTTTCTTGCAAGAAGGTGCAAAGGTTAAGAATACGTTTAAATTATTTGTCATATGTACCTTACAGCAAAGATTATTTGTCATATCCCATTAAGAAGGTGGAATTAGAGCAGTGGTTCTCAATGCTGGTCCTGGAGGATGGCCTGCCCTGCACATTTGAATGTTTTCTCAAGTCCCTGCACACCTGGTTTAACTAATCAACTAAACCCTTTTTGAATTGAAGTGGGTGTAGAGAGGGAAACATTTAAATACGCACTGCAGGTGGTCCTCCCTGGAGCAGATATGATTAAGGACTTTGGTCAAGGGTTCAACAGGGGCAGCTTGGCGGTGCCGGGTCTTGAAACCACTAACCTTCCAATCATTAACCCAGAGCATTATCCATTTGAGTCACCACTCCCCCAGAGCAGAGCAGAGCAGAGCAGAAAGAACAAGAGGTCCATTTGTGGGACATCAATTTGCTCTTCCTCCTTTCCCATGTCCAGAAATGAGACAGTGCTGGCTATTTGTGACAGTCATTCCTATTTGTGCTTTATAACAGCTTTTTTCTATATTTCTATATTTCAAATGCTTTTAAAGAAATCATGCTAAATTAATTACCCTAGTAGGATAAAAGAGAGTTCTGTTGCATTATTTAGCACAAATTTGCAGTTCAATTTAAAATTTATTTTAAAATTATTGCTGCAAAACTCACCCTTTTTTGCAGTAATAATTTTTAAAATCATATTTAAATTGAACAGATAATCTGTGCTAAATAATCCAACAGTGCCCTTTTCTCAGCTTCTCAGCTGTTTGTTAATTATTAAACACTCACTAGATGTAAACGTGTGAAAGTGAGCCACTGAGGTTTTCTTTGCAGCAACAAATGCTCTGAGCAAACTATCAATGTTCTGGAGCAAGGTTTTGGAGTGTCCATAACCCAGATTCGTAACCATTAAAAGACATAAACATTCCTTCATAAGTTGACACATACTGCATTATTTAAGCATTTTGTGCTGACCCCCTCATCTCCACATCTCCCATATAAACTGATTCAAAGATCTGGTGTCTGTGCCACTTTTCTTAGAGTGTGCTTATCTCGCAGAAGATTGACAACTCATCCATGTACCTTTCATTAAGTAAAGAACACCAAAACTATTAATTTTGTAACAGGTTTTTATATTTTCACTATTTATAAATGATGTTTGAAATATGCGTTATACAATGTGTGCTGCAGTGCTCTCTCTAAAATAACAGCAGTGTTTTTCTTATGGGCAACAAAATGCCTACAGCTACAAATTTAAATATAACTAAAGTATATGACCAAAGACTTTGGACTCAACTTGGACTTGCAAAATGTCACTTGGGAAACTCTCTGCTTGTAGTTATTCACGGTCGCACTATGAATTCATAATCACAATTCTCACTATTCACATGTGTAACATAAAGTCTGCCATTGCCTACAGCAGCATAGGACAGACAGGCAAAGGCCTAGTCTCTAGAAAAAAAATATTCCCGTCCAGTCCCATAATTCATACGGCAGAGAACCAGTTATAGTTTATTTTAACTGATCTGCTCTGTATGTGGTAGAATCTTTATGTGCCTTCTTCATGTCTCTCAGGCATGGAACAGTGTAGCTATCATAATGTAATCTTGTTTCAAACTTTCTTGGTCCAAAGATCTACTCGTTTATTTATTTATTTATTTTTAATTAATGCAAGTGTTTTGCTATTTTTGCCTATTTTCAGTTGCTGTAGAAGTTAATCACCTCAGGTCAGTTGATACATCAAGGGCTTAAGGATAGAATGCAAGCGAGTCCAAGGAGGCAAACTCATAAAGCACATTTCTCTATTATGCTTCTTTATTGTTTTCTACCCACACAAGCCATCCATGGATGGAAATATAAACCACCTTTAATAAGAAGCAAATCTCATCAGCTGGTGAGAAAGATGTAATTTTCTCCCGAAGTACTGAAATGAATCTTGCTGTTTCTCCCCCTCTCCTAATTACACAGAATCAAATAAAGCATCTGATATTTTGGACATGCTCCAAGAGTTTTATTGTAGCAATATTTCCCCTTGTTGTAATAGTGTTATACAGTATGTGCAGACTGGGAAAATGTATCATTGTGCCACAGTAAATGGCATTTTAAAGTTTCATCACTAGGTTGGTGAATAGGGTGAAAGAACAGTCCGTGCCTTGTATGGATGCCTGCAGTACCGAATGACTGTGTGTGCCTCTGAGATAATATATTTTGACACTGAATGGGAAATGATATTTCTCATACTTTTTATTCAGTGCCATGATGGTTTTGTATAACTCTGAGAGTCATCTTGGGTCATCTGCTGAATTTTATGCAGCCTCTTATATTCAACTGAAAATTAGTATATGCTCACTTTACCTACCTTGTGAACTGCACTTTGTGGCAGAATGCATCAAACTTAAACTACATTACATGTCAAATCATTGCACTTAGCATATTTGATATGGTATATTTTTGGTATATTTGTCAAATTTTTGTTTCAGCTGTGAAAGTAAATGTAGTGAAACAATAAAACAGCTGGGAGTGTCTCTCCATGTTTTTGACATCACTGCTTAAGATAAACAGAAAATACATATATACAGACAGATGTTTAGTCCCAATTCTATGAATTCATGTTGTGTGCATATGGAAATGCTCTTACTTTCAGTATTAAACATATCTATTGTTTTATCTGTTATTTTTTTTTTTTTTACTATGCAACTTCACCAAGTGTATAAGAGATCACCATAAATTCTTTTCCACAAAGTGTCAGTTCAGAACTATCCTTACAGGTATTGAGAATGGTTTGAAGGGTTTTTAATCTAGTTCCAGGAATTTCAAACCTCCTTTAGTTACTTTCTTTGCTTGACTAGATGGATGATTTTGTCTAAGTGCCGCCTGGCAAATCGGGTTGACAGCTTGACACCCGATTGTATGTGAGCTCTTGGGTCTCAAGGGTCCAACATTGGCAACCCGGTGGCACCAAGCTTGAACTGGGGACCTCCTGGTCAGCGGTTTAACATCTTAACCACCAATCCACGTCTGCCCCATTTTCTTTGCTTGATGCAGCCAATTAATTTGACACGTCTGTAAAGTCAAATTGTACATATTGTAAAATCTTATTGTTTAGCAGGGCAGGTCAGAACACAGACATACTGTAGGGAACACCAAGAATAGGAAGCAAGTGCTGTTTTATTTATAAAACAAAGAGGAAGAATTTACAGGTCAGAGGAAGCCACTTGTCAAGGAGAAGGTAGCTTCAAGCCCTCTGAGGGTAGTAGAGGTCTTGACACAGGCTGAGACAGAGACCACTTTTCAGCAGTTTGTTTTGCATTGAAAAATTCCTTGGTTCTACAAAAGAAAATGCAGAGAAGAATGAGCTTGAGTCTCCCATCCCGAACATTCTACTCACCAGTCTTGCCTTCGTTGGTCCCCTTTTAGGGTGCTCTTGACACTAGGATGGTAGGTGCTGTTCTGCTTCCACCCATAGTGAGTTTAGGCACCCCACTCCTTTTGTGCATGAGGTGCAGCTGTCCCTGGTCCTGAATACATGCTGAGTTTTCCTCTGCTTGGTTGAGCACGAGGGTGATAGGTAAGAGACACTGGCTCTAGGCCTGCCATCAAAATATACACCTATATGTGTACTCTACTATATGTGTGCATGCAGCAAATTTATCTATTTACCAACCTCAAGTATGGTTTTGCTTTTATATAACAGTTTCACACACCATTTATTATGCAAATTTTTTATTTTGTTTATTTACTCAGTTATTTTGCTCCATCAAAACATCCTCCTGCAACTGGTGAAACTAATAAACCACAAATGGCAGAGCTAGCAACTGACAGTTAGTGTAATTAACATGGGTGAAAGTTTTAAATTCCTCCTGTTATTATGTAGCCAAAAGGTGAAAAGATTAAACTACAAGGGAAGAGGACAGTCCTCTAAATCTCTTCATTTCCTCTTTATATTCCTACTTATCCATTTTAGAATACCAGTTTCTGGGTTTGTTAAATAGAATTAAATGGAAAGCTAGTGTACTATTTGAGGTGTACAATTGTTTCACACACACCAAGCAGTGATCTTGATAAGAGTTAGAGAGGGATTTGGGATTCAGTCATGTGTCAGAAGCTAGTTAGCATTGCACCTCGCTTTACCTGTAAATAAACAACTGTTCAGAAGACATACTGTATCTATAGTCTCATGTTGCAGAAGGGTCAATTTGCTTATTGTGTCAATATGACTTATTGTGACATATTGAGACTGCATCAAACTTTCAGAGAACACAGCTGGACTTGTTTTTTTGTTCCATGCAAGAAAAATAAGCTTACATCAGAATAGCACATAAATGATTTTGGGGCATTCAACAAACTCAGGTAACTGTTGCGTGTACATCTCATGTATAAAATGCGAATACATACAGTATTAGCCAAATTTCTGGTATTAAGGTCTCATTATGGGCTGATAACAACTAAACGTGAACAAAAATAGCTTGATCCATGAAGATATGGTAATGTTTAGCATTTTAGACTGTGGCGTGGTCACATGGACACTGAGACATCAGGCTAGGTGCAATAATAGACTTCAGCTTTATTTGTGCAGCAGTCTTTGTACTCTAATATACTGCTTTGTTTACAGTTTTCAGCTTTCCACTTTGCTTTAACTGTCATCCATCTTGGACACCTTATTACAGTTATTTGCAATAAGATAACAATTTCAGGGCAACTTCCCTAGCTATAACTAAGCCTGCTGGGAATATGTTTGTTCTCCGCTCCCTGATTGGGAGAGACCACCATCACTCCTCTGCCATATTACTGTCATGGAATCTCATGGCAATATAATTATTCTATATGAATTACTGTGCTGTATCTCCACTAGTGAATGAGCCAGTGGCTAAATGGATTCTGAGGATAATTGAAGTGTCTCAAATAAGACGTATTAGATGAATTAGGTCAAATTTGAAATAGTTTTCTCCCAGTTGTTAATTTCATATGTATCACTTTGCAAGGCCCTTGACAACAACGTGTAAGAGGTTAATAAAGGCAGTTTGATCGCCTGACTGAAATCTGCTGGCGACTACAGTGAAGTGTACACTAACATTTGCTCAAAAATACTTGATTGATACTTAAGCAAATTGATACTTACCTGATGACTGCATACTGTAAGTTCTTAGCCTTTTACATCTAATAACTGGAGTTTAGCTTTATTGCAATATGTATACATTATGCGTACTTCACTTATGTAAGTTCCATTTCCCTTTATTAATATCAATTTATGTCAGATAAGCTATGTATTGTGGGATTATATATATATACAGCACAGTGAAACACATATAAGCAGCACAGTGAAACACAGGTCACCTAGATAACAACAAGGCATCACATGGCATGTGTAACAGCTTAAAGACAAACATCACCTTCAGCAATTACATTGCAAGCATTAATTGACAAATTAAAACATCAAGACCAATATAGCGTAGATTCCCCCTGTGTTGTGGGGGCAGCTTTGTCCCCTTGGGGCATGACCCTTTTAAGATCTGGGGGTGGTGCTGTGTTGTGGGATCAGCTTATCAGTGGCAGATCATTTTGATGCTGTGCGTTGCAGTGTGGGTCCTCCATGGATCAGACTTTTTCTGTTTTTAGGCAGCTTATAAAATGCCCTGTGTCACCTGGGTAATGTCATTATAGCTCTCAGCAAGCACTCACAGGGAACAATACCTGCAACCTGCAATCACATACAATAAGGATCTGAAATGGATAATGCTCCATCACTTGCTGCATGAACAGTGTTATTCATATGTTCCTTTGAGTTATCATACCAAATTATGCAAAATTACTTCAGTTCTGAATCTCTGTATTTTTGTCACATAATACTGATTAGTGCAATGCTAAAGTAAATGTGTGTAAAGGTCATGTCTGCCAACTGTGTCACCAGCCATCCTTTTGAACTGCTGTTCATTGTATACACTATAAAGCACTATCTGGTCTCTTCCACTTACTGTATACAGTATGAGCATCTTAGAGCCACCAAATTGGCTATTGTTAGTGTGATTGACAGTGATTGAGAGTGAATGCCATCCCTCCAACTGAGACTGATTGGAGTATTTTTAATGAATTGTATTGTGCAGCTTCAGGGTTGGTTCAATCCTGAGTTTAGGTTTAAATTTGTGTGGAGATTTTTTGTGTGCATGTTTTCCATGCTTCCAAGTGACCCTCGATTCTCTGGTATCTTCTGACCTCCCAAAAATACAGGATGCCATAGTTGTGAATGACTCTGTAAATGTGTTCATGCATGGTGTCCCATGATAGGAGGTCATGCAATGAGATTTGTTCCTGCCTTACACCCTGTGTTCCTGGAATAGGTACCAGATTTTCCTCTACCCTGACTGTGAAAATTAGCAATAAAGAATTAATGGAAATTGGTTTTTGTAATGGTAAATATATTATACAACAGCTTCATGAAAACCTTTTGATTTTCTGGAGCCACATTCATGATCAAATCATACACACACAATATAAATTACTAAGTCTCTGTGGCTTAAAAAAAGACAGAAGGCCATAACTGATCTTTTATTCATTTATCTACCAGCACAAAAGAAATATGTGTTGCCTCTTTAACTATTAATTGTTCATGAAAATATCAATTATGTCCTGTAATAGAAAGCCTGCATGCACCACCCAAAGGGGACCGGCCAACCTCTTTGCAATCATCCAAAATCTGGCCCCTTTGCTGCACCACTCCCTCCTCCTCTTCGAGATGCATACTCACATAATTAGTCACCATAAAGAGTAGGGCTTTATTGAGGATGGCAATGAATCATTATCTGCTGTAATTGGCCCTCCAGTCCCCCAGGAGGTGCCCTGCTGCAGCCGCCCAGCTGGAGGGGCCTCCCACGTTACAGCACAGAGCCACAACTGAATATAGGGACAAGGTATTGCAAGCATTACATTCATTAATAATTCTTTCAGCTTGCATTAATAGGTCCACATTCATCATTGTTTAGATGATGTACTCCTGTAATTGAGAACCGCCTTAAGGAGATTAATGTGGCTTTATGACTGATTAATTGCAGCACTTCCTTTCTACAGAGTTTATGATCAGGTAATATTTTGTATACATTTTAGCAAAGTGTTTTTATATCCTTAAAACAATGCCTATGTTATTTATGTTGTGAAAAATACTGGCTACATCTGCTACATTGGTTTTTTAAACACATGTATGACATTCTTACATAACCAACACACGTGTATCCTTAGCATTAGTGGCCACTCTGTAATTGCCCCTTTGGCTTTCCTATGGATACTATAACCACACTTAAAAGGTTGGTGAACACTTACAACATACAGTAGTGAACAAAAACTTATCTACAAAAAAATTTGCCCTGATTATTAAGTCTTTACAGAAACTCAGAGCTGTATTTAGAATTTTTTATATTTCTGATATTGTTATTCAATTTAGCTCTGTTGGTGTTATTCTGTTTCGTGTTTTGGTCTGAACTATTACCGTTCTATCGTTTAAACATGTTGATTTCCATTTTGCTGGACACACTCTTGATCTAATACTAACAGATTCAGATTCAAATATAGAAAATATTTCCAAGGTCTGTAGTTATTTTAGATCATTATTTCATCTAATTTAAACGTGTCTTGTGAAATATTCCATGTTACTGTGTTAACCATACATTTGGATCAACTACAATACAGAGCTTTATCAATAATCTCCCAGAGTCAGCAACTATTATTGGATCACTGTTTGCCCCCGCAGAACTCCATCAGGCGATTGAATGCTTGGAGTGAGATTTCTGCTGTTTAGAAAAGCTGAGCGTTTAGAAAAGCTGTTATGGCCACCAGATCAATGTTTCTCTACAGTACATGCTTATAGAAGATAACAGAAATAATCCTAGATTCTTATAGTGTAGCAAAATGGAAGAATTGCAGAATAGAAATAGGACAACAATGGAAGTTTTCACAACAATAATATGTAATAGTAATTAATTTCTCTTGCTTTTCTTCACTGACAAAAATTTCAAACATCCAGCAAAAAAATCTGACTTTTTTGCCTGATGTTTAACAATGTTGGTGACAATATAATTATATCTGGTCAGTCCAAATCCTCTTGAAGAGACTATTGTTATAATAGAGACTGTTCTAATTTTACCAATTTCCTCCTATACCTATTCATTTTCCCCTATACCTGTCCATATATAGAAGAAGATAATAGCAGGGGCAGAGCTTTTCCTTTTAAATCCCCACAATTATGGAATAGCCTTCCAATTAGTGTTTGGGACTCAGAAACAGTGATTACATCTAGGCTAAAATGTATTTGTTTATTCAAGTCTTAATGTAGGTGTAAATATTATTCCTTTTGTAAATGAGCAGATTTGAATGACATAGCTAATGAGTCTTTTGGTGAACTGGTATGTTTGGATGGTGGTTTGCACCTAAAGATGCATATGAATACTGAGGATGGTTCTACTGAGAAAAAATGAAAATGACTTTAGAATGCCTTTGATACAAACCTTTTACTATGATGGCTTATGACTGCAAACGTTTCTTCTTCTTCTTATTATTTTTATATTGGGTGTGGTGCAGCATGGTAGTGTAGTGGTTATCACTGTCTCCATGCACCTCCAGGTTCCAGATTTGCAACCCTATATACAGGATAAAGCGGTATAGACGATGAGTGGAGGTATTAAGCATTTATTTGGTATTGACTAGCATATTCCCCTCGAAAACCCTTCCCAACAGTGTTTGACTGATGGTACTAGTCAGTAACCTAGTGAACCAGTGTAAGGATATATTTATTGATTGAAACTTCAAAGACTGTTTGTAATTAGCTCTGGATAAGGGCATCTGCCAAATACTGTAAATGTAATTGTCCATATAAATGCAATTTCATAGACAGTTTTGCAATTTAAATTGCCATAAACAGTTGTGTACACAAGTCTCTCTTATTTAACAATTTGCTAAGGCAAAGCTGTTTTAAATGTAAATCATGATCTTAATTAAGTTGTGAATTAAGGGAGCAGTTGTGAGTTAAGGGTCTTGCTCAACAAAGTGCCAAACAGTGGCAGTAAATATTGTAATGCTTATTGCTTGTTGCCAAAGATCTAATTAATATGAAATCAAATTAAACATTTTTTCATTTTCTCACTTTATAAGCAAAATCTTAAAAATAACATTGTGGCTCAATATAGCACTGCAATATACTAATATATTCTGTACACTTCTACAACTACGTTTTTCCCTTAATACTATAGATTAGATTGAAATAGACTGTAACAGCAATCCCCTCTATTGTCACTAGTGGTAATGAACACAGTCTGCAAATGGTTACAAGTAAGGAATGCTGCTTCTCCATGGATGAGCAAACCTTAGACATCTTTACTAAGCCACTCACCACTCTGCTTTAAAGAATCAATGGCAAAATGAAGATGTCAGTTTTGACAAACGTGCTTGCATACTGTGAACCCTTAGCTCATCAGTTACAGTACATTGTCAATGTGCACAACTACAGTATGTGTGCATAACACAGCAGTTAAAGTGATCCTCTAATTTGAGATCTATGGTAAATGCTGTGGAGCACACATATCACAGGATGTGATCACACATTATTTTGCTCTATGCAGTCAGTGGTAGGGTCCACTGTTTTATTTTATTATTATTTTGTGTGTGTGTGTGTGTGTGTGTGCGTAATTATTGTGTAATAAAACAGTCTTTAGAACCCCACTGTATGTTAACTTAACTGCTGGTATTTCTGTTTGGAAACATTTGTCTGTTTTGTTCTAACACATTACACCTGGATTCTAGCAGTAGCAGCAATTGAGGCAATGATGTTATATAATCATAATGATGTTCATTCATCTTCTATACCGCTTCATCCTTATATTCAGGGTCGCGGGGACCTGGAGCCTATCCCAGGAAGCTTAGGG
>JAQMYK010000015.1:18474064-18484767 GCA_030014345.1 Clarias buthupogon
TCTCTCCCTCTCTCTCCCTCTCTCTCCCACAAGTGTACTGTAATATTCCGATCAAAATTAATACTTGAAGACGTTTATTTTCACGTGTTCAAGTTTTCACTGAACAGAAACAATTTTATTCATTTTCTGAGGAGGCCAAAGAATCAAATATGAAATTTTGCTAAAAAAAAAAAAAAAACAGGCTTACTACAGTATGATATGTTATGCATTTCAACACACACACAATGTGGTGTTCCTAAATATTTATCCTTTCAGTTGCAAAATCACAGTATCTTCAGTAGTATGTCTTACATCGGACAGTGTACACACACACACACACACACACACACAAAGGGCAGTGGTGGCTCAGAGGGCTAAGGCACTGAGTTATTTATCGGAAGATCGGTGGTTCGATCCCTAGCTCAACCAGGCACTGTTGGGCCCTTGAGCAAGGCCCTTAACCCTATCTGCTCCAGGGGTGCTGTATCATTGCTGACCCTGTGCTCTGACCCCAGTTACGCTGGGATATGCGAAGAAGGAATTTCACTGTGCTGTAATGTATATGTGACAAATAAAGGCTTAACTTAACACCCTACCACTACACAAAACCTCCATTTTCTCTTTTCGTGGCCCTTTTTAACTAAAATTATAGATTGAGTGCATGGTTATGGCCCCTAACCATTCTGCTAACAAACTTCTTCAGCATTCAAATACTTCTTTAACCTAAAATGAGCAGCAGCTATTGATGGGTGTGTCTTTCATCAGTAATGAGATCTCTTTAGCTTTCTGCTGAGACAGCACTGCTCCCTGAGTGTCTCAGTGACTTATTCATGGCAGGTTTTGGCTGCAGATGTGCCTCCAGCTGTTTAACCTCACTTTCTTAGGATGGCGCAAAGGCAAAGGATTTCCCATTCAGCTAAATATTTATCCAATTCCCACTAAGAGGCTTAAAAGAACCATGGAAATGTCCTCACGAAGAAACGGTTAAGTGGGTATTTACAAAAATATTTAAAACTAATTAACAGATATAATTATGCTACCTATTTTCAATAAATCAAGCTTAAACTGCAAAGTAACTATCCATCTGATAACACATGTACAGCTGTATAATCTTGCAGTTATGCCCATGATGGCCTCAGATTCCTGTTGCTGGCTGACATTCCAACACGACGTTAAATGTTTTGTGCATGCTGAGAGGTTTTTCTGTTCACCATGATTGTAAAGGGTGATTACAACCCGAATTCCAGAAAAATTGGAAAGTTTTTTAGATTTGAATAAAATGAAAACTAAAAGACTTTCAAATGACATACACCAATATTTTATTCACAGTAGAACATACCAAATGTTTATGCTGAGAAATGTACAATTTTATGCACAAAATTAGCAAATTAAATTTGATGCCTGCTACAGGTCTTAAAAACGTTGGATGGGCGCATGTTTATCATCTTCTTCTTTTCAAAACAGTTTGAAAATGTCTGGGCATTGAGGTTATTAGTTTCTGGAGTTTTTCGTGTTTTGGAATTTGGTCCCATTCTTGTCTGATGAGGTTTTCAGCTGCTTAAGGTTTCATGGTCGTGTTTGATGTTTAATAATGCACTAAATGATCTCTATAGGTGAAAGATCTGGACTGCAGGTCATTTCAGCACCTGGGCTCTACTATGTAGCTACTGTATGCTGTTGTAATAGCTGCAGTATGTGGTTTTGCATTGTCCTGCTGAAATACACAAGGCTTTTCCTGAAAGAGATATTATCAAAAATCGTTATATACCTTTCAGCATTCATAGTAACTTCCAAAACATGCAAGCTTCCCATACCGATGCACTTGTGCACTCCCATACCATCAGAGATGCTGGCTTTTGGATTGAACGCTGTTAACACGCTGGAAGGTCTCCCTCCTCTTTAGCCCAGAGGACACTGCTCTGTGATTTTCTAGAAGACTGTCAAATTTGAACTCATCTGACCATACAACACTTTTCCACTTTGAAACAGTCCATTTTAAATTAACCTTGGTCCACAGGACACGATGCACTTCTGGACCATGTTTACATGGTTCTTTATGAATGGTAGAGCTTTAGTTGGCATCTGCAAGTGGCAGGGCGGATTGTGTTTACTAAGAGTGGTTTCTGTAAGTATTCCTGGGCCCATTTAGTAATGTCAGTGTCACAATCATGCTGATGAGTGATGCAGTGTCATCCGATGGCCTGAAGATCATGAGCATCCAACAAAGGTCTTCAGCCTTTTCCCTTACACATCCAACAAAGGTCTTCGGCCTTTTCTCTTACACACAGAAATTTCTCCACTTTCTCTGAATCTTTTGGTGATGTATTGCACTGTACATGATGAGATTTGCTAAGCCTTTGCAATCGTTGATGAATGTTGTTTTTAAAATATTCCACAATCTTTTTACACACTCTTTCACCGATTGGAGAGCCTATCTATACTTCTGAGAGATTCTGCCTCTCTAAGACATACCTTTTATAGCTAATCATGTCACAGTACTAATGCTAGATGTTCTCTCAGCTGTGACATGATCAAAGTCAGAGAGATCAATTTTTATTCATTCTGATGTTTGATTAATTGATGCCCTTAACCTTTATCTGTGTTTTTTTCTACAATGTGCTTCTTCCACATGATTGGCTGATAGATATGTGCATTAACATGCAGGTTTTCAGTATAAAATGGATAGTGAACGTATCATCTTTCTTCAAATAAATGGTTTTCATTCAAAGGAAAATATTATGGTTAATGTACACGTGCACAGCACATTGTTTTATTAACACTGCGAGATTTCACTGCTACATGGTTTTCTCAAACCTAAAATAAGAATGAATTTGATACACTCCTTTTGCTTACAATCACATTAGTTAGTGTTTATTTCCATTCTGTTAACCATTAAGAGCATATTTTCAGCATGGTACAATATTTTTTTCTTGTGACGTTGCACATAAGTGAGTTTGACTGCTCATTTTTTATAGATTGCTATCGATCTGGTCTCAGAAAAGCATGCTCCAATCCACAGAGTAATCAAAGCAAGAATCACTTGAATCCCACTTCTCTTCCTGGCCGAATTGATTTTAAGGGTCCAGCATCTTTTCTCCTTGAGCCAGGTTTAAAAATATGTTGTTGTTGCCTACTACCAGAGGCTACTGTCAGAACATGTGGAGAAACACATGTAGAATGGTCCTGTCATTTACTCACCCACTCACAGACAATATTTGTTTATATATTTTAATATCTTCAGTTCTAATCCTGTCCAAGGCATAATATTTTAATAACATATAATATAAAGCTGCTAAAACACATGCTTTGGTAATTATTATTGTTGTTTTTTAATTACTTGAAGTTGAAAGGTCATTATTGACACGCTACAAATACAATTTGTGTGTGCACTGTTTTTGTAATTGCCTCTTTTTGCCTGCAGTGCATATGATTCTATTCGATTCAGTTCAGTTTTATTTATATAGCGCTTTTAACAATGGTCATTGTCACAAAGCAGTTTTAAAGAATAAAAGAAATATGGAAATGAGTTTGAAAACTGTGAGGAGATATGTATAAATCATAATTACCAGATTGTCCCTGATGAAGCAGAAGGGGACGGAGGCAAGGAAAACTCCCTGAGATGAACCAGACTCAACAAGGAAACCACCCTCATTCACTTGATAACGGACAGCAGGGATTGATTTATATTTTGTAATTATATCTTCAGCAGGCAGAAAGTAAAGGAGAAGGAAAATCTTTCTGATTCCAATATATTCCAAATGTATGTTTTAGTTGAAGACAATAGATTATTTAATGTTATGGATGGGTGCTGCTTCATAATAATTCCTGGAAATTCACTACTAATTTTCTTTTCAATTCGTAATGATCCTGCACCTGGAGTTAAACTCATGCTTAATGGGAAATTCCCCTAAGCTTTTTTTTTTTCTGTCTGACCCACTGCCCAGAGGCTCTACTGGGCGCACTGGGAGAATTTGCTGATACTCTGCTAAAGCCCTTTAAATACTCAGTATAAAAATCACTGACTGCTCTCTTTCTGTCTCAGTCTTCATTAATAATAGGCTGCTGGTGTCATTACCTCAGCTCCCAGCGTGTGGCTAATGCACAGATGGTTCCATTGCCAAACGAGAAAGTTCACTGCGGCGGGTATGCTTTTTCTTCCTTCTTCCTGCCAACCATTCATCCAACACACACACACACACACACACACACACATTTCCATTATCCTTTACCAGCCATGGATGCCAAGGACTGAACAACAATACTACATCCTACAGTCATTTAGTGCTTATACAACTGATAATCTGAAGAAGTGAGGTTAAAACTTTCTAGATCTCCAGAAGGAGACATTTTACCCAAAATGTGTCTCTGGTGAATTTTATATTACAATGAACTAGATTCACTGGCCACTCAAAGGTGAGATGGTATTCTGATTGATTCCCTTTATCATGAAGCGTTTCTTTCACAATAAGAGGCATCTCCTCTAGAGCGATTCTATCCCTATTCACAGGGATATGTAGTGGCCTTCACTGATACTGTATTTTAACTGGAAAAAAAATGTCTAATAAAAAATGTTTTTTTATTACTGAACAGTTTAAAAATAATATGCATGCATTTCATTGATACATGTACAGTACATTACAAAAAGACAATAAAGTTGAATCTAATCTAATGTTATCTAATCTTATCTTATCTAATAAAAAGTGTGAGAAAAAATACTGCTATTACAGTATGTTTTAAGAAACAATCGTTATCAAATTGCTTAAAAATTGCTTAAGCCCTTCTATAGGTTCTGGAGATATTTAAGGGTGTTTTTTTTTAATCTGTAAAGTGGTTTATTATTTAAAATTGTATCTGCTGACATCGAAATTAGAAATTTCCATTCAAACAATAGTACCTAATGTGTGTATGTGTGTGTGCCCTGCGATGGATTGGCACCCTGTCCAGGGTGTACCCTGCCTCGTGCCCTAAGCTTCCTGGGATAGGCTCCAGGCCCCCGCGACCCTGAATAGAGGATGAAGCGGTATAGAAGATGACTGACTGACAATAGTACCTATTTATCTTTTGAAATAATTTTAAAATTGCTAAGCTACTATATGCAAATATCTACTTTTTTTTAAATACATATAATAATAATATGTGATGTTAAATATAAGCAAAGCATTTTCTTTGCTTTAAAAAAAAAATCCTTTAATCATGTTCCAGTTTTTTTAACCTGCCTAAGCCAGTAGAATATTTTCCAAAGAATAGGACTTACAGTATGAACTGTCTGACCCACACAGTGAAGAGCCTCATTCATAACAATAAGCTGTTTGGAAGCATTGTAAGAAAGAAGCCAGCCATGATATCAGCTCCTGACCTTTACCAAGAGTCATTAGACCTGAATTGGCATCATGTCTTATGGTCACGAAAGACCAAAATATATCTTTCTTTGTTCTTGATCACTCCTCAGTATACAGTACTTGACAAAAAATGGCACTGTATAGGGGTGTTCAAGTCAAACCAGGACTTGTTATGAATGAAGCCATAAAACTGCTTGAAATTTACAGAAGCGCAGTATGGTGATGAGACTGTCAGCTGGAGTTAAATATTTGAATGGTGCAAGCATTTTAAAGGCTTTTTTGCACACTGATGGCAGGATGGTCATAGGCAGAGCTTTCAAAAAGACAATGTGCCAAATATATGTCCAAATCAACACAGAAATTGTTGTAGAATCAAAAAAAGAGTTTTCCAAAGACCTTACCAAAGATCTTAGTCTCCAGATGCCTTGAAATCACCCAAACGAGGATGGATTCGCTGCTGAGTTTGGTTGCTCTCTCTCTATTGCCATCTCAGGGAGTTTTCCCTTGACACCACTGTCCTCGACTTGCTCATCAGAGACAATCTGATCATTTTGATTAATACATATTATTACATATTCTCACACATTTTATACACATTTACATAATTTTCTTTTGATTCTGTAAAGCTGCTTTGCGACAATGACCATTGTTAAAAGTGCTGTACAAATAAAATTGAATTGAACTGAATTGAAAAGAGAAGTCCCATGCCCAAATCTAAAAATAAACGTAAATACTCTGCATAGAGTAGTAGTGGACCAAAATTTCAATTCCCACCTTCTTAAACATTAAAAGGTCATGTTTGTTGTGAAGACAGCTACCACTTTTTTATGTCTCTGTCCTTGATATTGAAAACCATTTATCGCTCAAAAACTCTTCTCAATTAATTTTTTTAGATGACAGTTAAGGACAATTTAAGTTCAGATGTAATATTTAAAAAGCTTAGTGTTTAAACACACTGACTGGTATTATTAAATAAATCAGATGATTTTTCATGAAATTGTTTTAGTGAAAAGTTCTATATTGAATAATTATTATAATTGGTGTTAGTAGTAGTAGTAGTAGTAGAAGAAGAAGAATGTGTTTTGTTAATGATTTGAATGATGAAATTTAATTTAGCAAAAAACTTGCATCCACACAGTTTCTGATTATCCATGCACTTTGGTACATGAGTCATTCTGAATATGGTTCATGAGCACCTGCACCTTGTTAATGCACAGAATTCATTAGAAAATGAGATGACAAGATTAGTATAACTCTTCAGAATTAATTACAAAAATACACCCATTCTGTAGCAATTTATGCCTCATATCTTCCCATCTTTCCACATTTTGCATTTCAGTTTGCGTTCTGCTAGCTTGGCAGTAGATGAGGTGAGACTGTAAGTTTTGCAAATTAAACACCTGCTTTCATCAAGCGAATACATAATGAATGACTGTAAAAATCAGCCAGGTACAGTTGAGCTGCCCTGGAGATTAACATGGTAATACATGTGTGTATTCGGTTGCAACACTAAGCATCTAAATAGCATCTAAATATGCTTCACACTAAATATGCTAAATATGCCTCATGTGATAATGGATGTGATGGGTAATATATGTTGTTTTTTATCACTCTCTCTCTCTCTCTCTAACTCACACACACACACACACACACACACACACACACACACACACACACACACACACACACAGAAAGAGAGACTGATGTAACTTGCTCTTCCTTACTAGAAGCAAAAATAACAGGGAAATATTTTTCAGCACCTTATGAGAATTAGTATACATATTGACATTGCTGTTATCACAGCACTAAAGCTATACTCAAAAGCTAATCTTACTGGGACAGACATCAGATTGCACCCCTCCTCACCCTAGCACTCCAGTTGCTAATGTTGCCGCTCAATCAGTGGAAACTGATTACCCACTAACTGCGTCTGACATCCCATAATTACTGTTAGCCCTATTAAGAGAATCCAGACTCAGATGTGTAATGGAGGCCGCGGGGACTGCTCCCACTGTGCGAGGGTCTGCATCAAGCAGGATAAGTAGGGGGCTTCAGAGGATCGCTGCCTTAATTGCAGGACACATCAGTCAAGTCTATTTTTGGTTGGCCAAGGTGTCACCAGCTAAGTACTTTGCCTTTTTTTAGAAATTGCAGTGTCTTAAAGTCGAAGGGAATTGTTAATCATGTCTAGATGATAAAGTGACATTATGAACTAGGTTTACTTTAGATCCATAAAATTACTTTACAAATGAGTAGGATTTGGTACAAATGTTGTAATTATCTACCTGCATAAGGAAAAAACTAACAGTAAGGCCATTGTGTTCATTCTGCCGCAGCTTTACTGAACAGCAGCTCTGACATTAGTGGGAATATTTATATATAATATAAATTTATATAAAACATATTTATGGACAAAAGAAATGATGCACTGTAAGGTTTACAAAAACCTGAAATCTAACTCATAATTTAAATTGCCTTAAGATGTGTCCTGTGATGGATTGGCACCCTGTGCAAGATTTTTTTTTGATTGAAATAAATTCTGTATGAAAGAGATCTTATATCAGACAGAGATCTTGAATTTAAATCCCAACAATGTCACATGCATGAGCTAGACTCATTGACTTCTGATTGTGGGAGGGATACTCTCTCTTTCTCTCTGTCTCTCTCTCTGTCTCTCTGTCTCTCTCTCTCTTTCTTTTGAATCTCGGTTACTTTAGACAGTCACGTGAAAAGAGATAGTGCTTTCGTCCAAGTGTGTTAATCTGCCCAGTAACGCAGCAATTAGAAAAGAAGTGGTTGGTTGGCTACACATGTCTCAGAGGACACACAGATTAGCCTACCTGGTTGGTAGCTGTCTCATGACTGGGGAGAACTGGCTTGTGGATGGAAGTTGGCAGGTGACCAAATTGAGGAGAAAAATCAGGTTGTTGCTCAAGAGTATAACTGTTCATTTTATGAGGGAGATATCTGACTTGGGAACTAGCAAAGAGGTCAGGTCTACCGTCATGGAAAAGTCTAAGGATAGAGGACAGGATGGAAGGACATTGCTCAGTAACAAGTCACACATTTTGCATTAATATCAAGAGAAAGAAAGAGTCATGACCTTCTATAGTGGTAATATAGTAGGCAATAACTAAAAGCAACTTGTTTTGTGGACGTTCCACGACATTAAATGCAACTATAAAGCAGCACACCATGTCCCACCTGAAAAACTACAAGCATTGCTGTTCATCACACACAAGCTCCATTTTCTTATTCCCTACTGGTATATTTTTACTTATTTGCTCTGGCTGATATGTGTTAGTTCTGTGATTTATTACATAGAATAAAGAAGCATTTGCTGTGGTGTCACAGCTTAAAAGGGAGGCTTCTTTGCTCAGCATGCAGACAGTAGCTAATTTATCTGTCATGACGGAGGCATATGCTACAATTACAGTCATTTTCTGTCACATATATTGTTCCAGGTGGCTGTGACTAGTCCCCATGGTTTGTCTGGTGACTGATTCTAGACAATGGCCCACACATTTAGATCATTATTGCTTCCTTTAAAAGAGAGGGGGAAAAATGAATCCCTATAGCTGAATCTCTTATGTGGACTGGCAGGAGGAAAACCAGGGTCAACCCTTTGTCTTCATGTCACATGGCAGTATAGATCTTTAAGGATTCATCTATTTCAAGGCATCCAATTAAATTATAAATTACATGTCTTTAAGGGTTAATGAACTGAAAGCATTGAGAAAGCAAATTTTAGTAGCATGACTCTCTGGCATGTACTGCAATGCATTCACAAGAACAAAGAGGCAAAAACCTAAGCACAATGCAAAAGAAAACTGTTGGCAGGTTTTCTCTAAGTGTTTTACTTCTTGCTCCCTGTCATTAGTATACTTTCTTTCCGCTCTCCCATAATTACTTTCCCTTTTATGTCTATTATAATATTTTAAGCAACAGCCAAGCCCTATTTCTTGTAGAGGCAAAAGATGGCACGTGATCCGTAATGAGCTTTTTGATAAGGAACAAAAGGCTATTTAAGGATGAAAAGTATGTGATCTAACACATGCAATTTCTGGCATGTTTTACTGACACAGCTTGCTGCCCATGGGGAGGAATTGAAAAATAAATGGTACCCAGTGTTGTCCAATACAGGAAGCTGGATAGTGGGTTGTAAACTAGGTGAACCTAATACCCGCTGTGCGTATAGTTATTCTGAATGAGATGTTGGCACTAGAGCTTTTTCTGCTAATGTGCTGTCATTATTTGGCCAGATAGAGGCACTCACAGCAGAACTGAGGGAGGTCCCTGGATGCGCTACAAAGAGAAATCCAGTATGCTGAATAGTCTACAATTAGACATTGCTGGATGGGTTTAGTGTAAGGACTAAAACATCATACACAATCACTTCACTTTGTACAGCTGTGTTATTCAAAACACCTTTCTTGTCCGGTACGTATATTCAGTAGTCACTTTTTCCTGCTTCTCATTACCCTTTTTTGATAACTCCTGACGTTAAATGTTTTGTTATATTTCAATGATTGTGGGTTACAATGCATGGAAATAGAAAATCCAGTATCTAAAAATATTAAAATATTTTATTATCAGTAAATTTCTATTTATACAGTATAAATATCGTGTATATTCCTCTCAGTCTAGCTCAGTACATGTTGAAAACTTCTGACTTGACAGTTGTTCACAAATATTGTAAGCCACAAAAGGTCATCACTGAAAGGGCTGGCTGTTTGCAGAGTGCTGTATTGAAACATATTTATTGAAAATTGACAAGTATTGTAGGAAAAGTAAGGAAAGGAAAAGTATTGTAGGAAAGGTGCACAGACAACAGGGTTGACTGCAGCCTTAAGAAGATGGCAACTAGGCCTTGCTCAGTGGTCACAAACTGGTTTGGTGAACATGAAAGGCCTGTGCTTGAAAGGCCAGCCAACTTTCCTACCACGAACCTCTCTGAAAATCAATCGGGTATTGTCAAGGCAACCATCCAGATGAGCTGCTATCAATGCAACCTGGTCTTCAATAATGACTCAGCAATGTCTCAGGCTGATCAGGCCATGCCACATTTATGCAGTAATTTTACTCAAGGAGCCCCAACCAAATATTGATTGCATGAATAAACATAATTTCCAGAAGTTGGATATTTCTCTACTGTAAATCCATTTTTATTGATCTTTTTAAGGTTCATGAGCTATAAGCCATAAAATTTGAATTAAAACAAAAAAGGCTTAAAAATGTAGAATGGAAGAGAGCTATACTTTTTTAATTAAATTATTAAAAAATACTTTTCAATAATATTACTATTTTTGATGTTCTGTATAGATACGTAGATAGATAGATAGATAGATAGATAGATAGATAGATAGATAGATAGATAGATAGATA
>JAQMYK010000015.1:18537029-18552064 GCA_030014345.1 Clarias buthupogon
TCTGGTAACAAAATTGTGGCTAGTAAAAAGGCTGAATGGCTAGTGACTCCGGAAATCCACTAGCCACATTGGCCAGTCAGCAAAAAAGTTAATGTCATGCCCTGATACATACACACATGTTTTAAAATAACATTATTTCTTAAATCAGTTTATTAAGCTTAGATTAAGACTGCCAAATGATTACAAGTCACTGTGAATAAGCTATTACTGTTGGGAAAGTAAGATTTTAGAATTAGCGCATTAATATATTGTAAACCGGGGATCCTGAATTAAAATTTAAGACGTTTCGGTCAATAAATATTCTCAGAGCCGTGGTCCGAATTTCATGTTTATGTTGGGATTCAGACCTCTATATATGCAGTTATTATTGTCAATTTTGATGGTCTTGTACTGTATATTAACTTATATATATATATATATATTCACTAGTGAATTCTCATTTGCACATTGCTGGTAAGTAAATAAATGTCAAAGGACATCATCATATATATATCATATAATCATATATGGATCTGGTGATTCATCTTTAAAGTTTCATATAAGTTATGTGTGTGTGTGTGTGTGTGTATGTGTGTGTGTGTGTGTGTGTGTGTGTGCGTGTGCGCATGTGTGTGAGGTGACAAAGGGGCACACAGTAATGAGCACATACTCATTAAGAGTAAAGGCAACATACTCTATAAAGAGTATCAGATTTGTCCCTGCCTACATTTGAATCTTTTTTTTCTCGCACTCATACTCATGCTTAGGATAAATGTTTATTCTGTATGCGGTAGCTCTCTTTATTGTAAGAGATTATGTAAAGCTCCATGGTGTGATCTGTGGTCTCTGATGTGTACAGAGTGGTCCAGTGTTACCACTGTCAGATATATACAGTAGCAGTGATTAATGATGAGTGAGAGCCATGTGGAAACAGCAGCCCCTTGAATGAAGCAACCGTCCTTTCATTTCACTGAATCGCTTATGTAACTCATTGGATTTTAGAAGGCTTTCAGGCAAAGCTGTCTAAAGCAACACTGGCCCCAATTGCCTTCATTGTGCAATAAACAGTTCATAGAAGCATATTAAGCTTGAAAATCCACATACTCATGCTTCCTTCATTCTACCTATTTAAATCCTCCTTTGTCTCTCCTTCCTTTAGTATTATCTTTTATCTTCTACTCAGTTACTATTTTAAGACTACCATGACTCTCTCTCTCTCTCTCTGCGCCAGGCTGCGTAAATCTGCTATAGATAATGGTCTCTGTGTGGGTGAATGCCAGTTTTTGGAGTTGTGGCTGCTGTTGTAACTGGTTGTTGCCCAGTTGGGATAATGAATGGCTCTGGTTTATCTGCCTCTCCCTCTCTCTTGTGCGCCAGCACGCCTCACGGGCAGGCTTCCCTACCAAGCTGCTAGCCAGGCCTCTGATCACTCACACACAGACCCAAGGTAAACTAAATCTGTCCATTCAGGTTCCTTTTGGGAAATCCTACTTATTTTGGTTTAGATAAAGATTAAAGCCACGAGGATAAGTTTTCTTTTGAATTGGAATCAATGAGCTCCTAAGGTGATTTGGAAGTGACGAATGGATGGGATAAAAAAACAGCCATATTTTTTCTTTTAAGTCAGATTTGTCACAATTTTAGAAAAGTTTTTATCTAATTATTGGACAGAGGATTAATATTTTGGTGAACTTTTTGGTGAAAGTTGGTTATCTGTATAATAGTACTACAGTAGTGGATTCAAAAGTATGACGTCTATCATAAAGATGTGGAATAACATGTCTCCGAGCATCCCTTTCAGTTTAGTTAGTCCTCTATCCATAAAACCGTAAAACCTTCCAAGGGCTTTCCTCTCAGGAGTGCTTAAGCATTGTGATCTATCCCACTGCAAATGGAAGGAACGGGAAAAAGGAGTTAATCTCTTCTGACCCAGATAGCCTGAGCCTATAGTCGAAGTGGTGATTTTCTACCAAAATTAAGCTGATGTTGATAACAACTGTTACAATAAACAAACACTAAAGCAGCTGCTTAATCTCTCCATTGCAGAAGATCAATCAACTAACTATGGGTCTCTAAAAGATAATTATGAATACTGATCTTCTTCATCATGTCTTTGACCTTTGACTATATTGACTAAACTTCATTTAAATCTTTTGTACTGCAGGTGAAAAAAAAAAAAACGAAAAGAAAACACATTAAAGATTCAGACTATAAAAGCAGAAGGCAGACAGGAGATTAATTAAATCCTGTCTGTTTACAGTACAACACAATTACAGTCTGTTTTATATTTGTTTGAATCTGTTGTGAGGATGATGAACTGGGTATCTGGGGCTTTAGAAAGATAATCAGACTCACTGAAAAGATCTGAGTCGACTAAATAGGTCTGTGTCTGCAATTTGAAAAGAAATCCCACTGAACCTCCTGTAAATAAACAGATTTGGTAGGGAAATGGGATCAAATTGAGAAAATACAGCCAGTGACAGATTTTATCACTAACAATCCCCCCATCCTTTATCTGCCATCTTTCCCAAATATTGACTTTTAAAATGTGGGAATTATGCGCATACTCAACTCAAACAGAGAATTCCTGCATAGTAAAGCTAAGGTAGTGTCAATTAAAGTGGCTAATTTAATTAAAATCTGCAGAACTGAAGAATGTATGAAGAATGCTTCTGATGCCATATTACGCCCGCTCCCAGTTCATGCTGCTATATCACTAAATTTTCAATTGAAATGTTTGCTGATAAGATCTAATAGAAACCTGGATAAGCCTCAACAGACAATCCTGATGAGATATGTTTAAAACTATATGTGTGGGTGTGTATAACTTATTCAAGAGGCTGTAACTAACTACATGAAGCATGTACTATAGACCATGTCCTCCTTTAGTTAAAGTTCTGCATGAGTGAGCCTGAGTGTCCTTTTTGACCTGAGGAGCAGTGACTGTGATCACAGAAACAAAATGCAATAAATAATAATATTCAGACCATTCCTGAGTGTTGCCAGAAGTCTATAACAGTGAGTCGAGGAAAGCGCTAAACATTTATTTGAGCCTAACTGAAGCGAGAAAGAGGAGGCGGCAGGGTGCCTCTGCAGGCTCAGGGTGAAAGGTAGAGATTAGATCCATATACCTGCCTTCAAAGATAGGAGCAGCATTTAAGGCATGCTAATTCTAATGTAATTATGACATGACTTTTTGTTGAGGGTTGTATTCCATGAGGGATTTAATTCACATTGAGATGCTTCATTCAGTGCTACATCATTCAGCCCTGTGCATCATTGAGACCCAAAGAATTGAGTCAAATCCTTTACATGCTGCCTAAGAGCAAAATGCAGCAGGATTTACAACATGTTTTCAACCACCATGAAGGCTGAGCTGTTCAAGTGAACTATGCAGTGAAGTCCAGGTTCAGGTCAATGCTAATTGGTTGACCAGGAATTTGACCCCTGTACTGTACATGTGCCTTTTATACTAATGGATCTTTTGGCCATAGTATGTGTAATAAGAATCCTTTGGGAAACACTGAGACAAAATGCATTCATTAATCTGTGTTTATCTGCCTACATTCCATATCATTAATGAGGAGGAGACTGATTATAGGTTACTTTGCCCAGTGGTGGCTGACACGTGAGTAGTAGCAGGGCAATGTTGTGAGCCTGGCTGTCCAATTAAAGAGATTACTACCACTTGCTTTGGCAGTAGATGTGATGAATCCACCCACTCCCACGGACGATTTGACCAATCTACTTACTTTCCGAGGTGGCTTACTCGATCTGATCATTCCCACAGACAATTTAACCAAGCAGCATAATCTCACAGACCATTTACTACTCCACAGACGGTTTAACCAACATGCTCATTCCCACAGACAGTTTAACTAGCCTGCTCATTCTCACAGACGGTTTAATCAATCTGCTCATTCCCACAGACAGTTTAACCAACCTCACATACCCACTCCCTCATACCATTTTATCAATCCAATCACTCCCAAAGACCATTTAACCAACTTGCCCATACCCACAGACAGTTTAACCAACCTGTCCACTCCCTCAGACAGTTTAACCAACCTGTCCACTCCCACAGACAGTTTAACCAACCTGTCCACTCCCACAGACAGTTTAACCAACCTGTCCACTCCCACAGACTATTTAACTAACCTGCCCAGTCCCATAGACCGTTTAACCATCCTCCTATTCCCACAGTCCGTTTAACCAACCTGCCCACTCCCATAGTCAGTTTAACCAACCTGCCCACTGCCAAAGACAGTTTTTGCCAATATTTATAATCTTGCAGATATTTCACCCAATTCACTCATTCTCACAGACAATTCGGCCAATTTGAATCTAAAATATAAGCAGTTTAAACCATGTGATATTGCTAACACAGTTACAAAAAAAATGCATGAATGAATGAATGAATGAATCAATCAATCAATCAATAAGTAAACAATTTTTATACCAGACACTGTAAAAAACCATCACGATGCATGGACAATATGCATAAGAAATTAATAATTGCCACAAATAAAAATGTTTTTTTATTAACACATTTAAATGACAATGTGACCTTAATTATTTGACTTCACTAAATATTTAACTTAGAATCTGTTTTAGAGTTGAGCTTATAACAGAAAATTTATTTTAAATCTATCATTGCATGATTGTCAGGTTAATTCAACTACTGCAATGTCAAAAGACATGTCCTTCAAGCAACATACATCGGAACAAGGTATTTATTCTACCGCATATGTAGTGCACATCAATCACTCTAGAGTACGCAACGTTGTCATTGTGGTGGGTTTTCAGATGGATATGGAGTACTATTAATGCATGCTTTTCATTGAGTATAAACGAAAGGAGAGAATGTACATGGAGCTCTATCTAATGGACTGTGGCTGCAGTTAAACGTTTAGCATTATTACTTGAGCCGAAGCTGCGAGCAGTCATATCTTAACTGGGTTTCTCAGCCCAAACATAGACCAAGTAAAAGAGAACAGACAAGAGGAGTTGACAGGAAGACATGCAGTCAGTGTGAGTGTAATCTGTGCCCACTTTACTGTGTTATTCCTCCCAAGTGGGAGGTAAATGTGCTGTATATCGGAAGCTGACTCTCTGAGCTGGCATGGGGAGAGCGAGGCTGCCTCATGCTGCACTTGGATCCTATAGAGACAAAAGAAATTATAAATATCACTACTCTGGCATGACACTTCACACTAGCAAAGCCTCTCATTATCACCACCAGAGAATGTCAGGCAAGAAATAAAGACTAATGGACTAACCTCATGGACTAATTGTTTAATCAGTCACACGCTCACAAAAGAGGAACTTCAAGAAAATCTATTTTTAAAATGACAATAACTGAGAAGTGCGTATGTCCTCAAATTTGATTGTTTTTAAACTACCCAAAGAATTTCATTATGTTTGATGAAACACATGTATATTAATTATATATATATATATATATATATATATATTTTTTTTTTTCAGTTTAATCATTGAAATCATTTGTTTAAATGTGATGATTCAGGATTATACGATTAATGGCAGAACTTAAGTGCAATCTTGTTCTATGACACAGCAATTTTCCACCATGAAAAGGGTTTAGCTTTAGGTTCTTTAGGTCGATACTTTTGCTGTAAAAATGAACCTAGGGATTCATTTAAATTGAGTCTAAGGGAAAGAGAGAAGAAAAAAAAAACGCACAGCGTGGAGTGTGGAGTAGCTGGCTCAGCTAACTAAATCAGCTCGAGCTCCTAAGCTGAGCTTGGTGAATACAGAGCGGTTGGCACATGGAGTTTGAAATCTGCACTCTAAATTACGGGCAGTGTTTCAGTTGAATGGCAATGTGGCATTTCATCCTTTTATTCCCCTCTTGCCTTATTCAAAACATACTTCATATCCAAGCCATAATATTGCATAGATTTTATGTCCAGAGATTATGTACCTCAACATTACTGGCAGGATTCGGCCTGGCAATGCATACTGAAATGTAGCTTAGCCTAGCCAGCAGTAATGTGGAGATACTAGCACACTGATGAGCTGACAAAGCAAAGGGAATCCGCCGGGTACTTGTGTAGGGGTTGTTAAACACTAACATGTGGTTTGCTTTTCCTTACTGTTCATTAAGAAAAACAACAGTTATTTTCACACCATAATCACAGACCACTTGAATTGTGGAACGTAGTGGTTTCCTGTTGTTTCCATTCAACCTTCAGTTTTCTCCTTGTTTTCTCCTCAGAATTATTTTGCAGAGATACTCCTAACCTTGTTTTCACAGCACTGGCTAGTATGGCTAGGGTGACACTTTTTAACATCTAATGAATTTTGTTATGAACTTTGTTAAACGAGCTTGGCTTCTAATACAGTATGTGAAGTTGGATATTAATAATAGTAAGGTGAGAAAAAAAAAACAGGTTACTATATATCTTAATGCTTTCTTTAAATCATTTTTTGAAGCAATGAATATCTCTATAGACCGATTAAAAAAAGGTTAATATAACAACTACAAAACAATCCAAAACGTAATGTGAAAACCAATAACCAACAAATGAGTATATAAAATATTTGCCCAGTTATATATTGTATTTTGACCACAAATCTAAACCAACTTGATGCTACGATATAAAAGCATAGGCGAGCAAGTACACCATGTATATGTTAGCTAGTTAAAAGTTAGCTAGCTCAGATTAGAAGATGGACAAACCCAGATTTGTACCATTTCATGGAATGCAACTGGGTAGAATTAAACCTGGAGGTGCAAGGCGACTGTGATAACCACTAAGCCACTGTGCTGCTTCCCTTTAACCTCTTCACACCTAAATTTTAATGTTTGATGTCCCTTGATAATGTCTCCTTGCTATTTCTATTCATTAGCGCCTATTGAACCTGATCATTGTCTTCGAACAGAAAGAAGTTTGGCTTCTATGGTAATGTACAGTAATGTATGTAAGGATACACACACAGTGTAGCTGGGAGAGGTTAAAATAAATAGAAATGCTCAGACACAATTGTTTTAGAATCAGTATGTCTATAACAAACTATAAATATATAGTAACAGAATCTTCTTTTAAAACATGCTGAAATACAGCTTACCAAAATTACAGCTGGCCTCACTAGTGCCACTGCACTCAGAATCATCTATAATGTTAAATTCTATAATGTTGGAATTGGAATTCCACTGTCACATTTGTGCTTTCGAACTTCAGGACTTCAGTAAATTAACTGAGTATATTATTTGCTGACAATAGCAACAAATTAAAGAGCAATGCACTTGGATGCGTTTTAGCAGATGATGAACAGATGAATCATTGTTTATAGTCATTTTCAGACATATTGCTCTATTTTGGTGATAGTTACTGATATTTAGAAAGCACTTAGTACTTAGGTTGTAGGTTGTGATGAACTGCACGGGAGTAAAGAAACATACGTGACCTTTCTTTTCCCAGATAGATGGGTACTGTGTAATAAGGCCATAAGGGCTGAAGGGAAGTTAAGTAAATGATCTGAAATTAAGAATAATGGCGACCGTAGTTAAACGCATGCACTTGTGTTTGTGGTTAACATTTGTCAGCCTGCCAGCAAACATACTATATATAATTTTCCATGACATCTCCAAAAACAGAAATAGCTAGAGATCTGTAAATCAGTGGGTGGGAATTTTGACTTACAGCAGCGGCTCTGAACTGCAAGTGTTTGTGTGGTCAAAGCAGTGAGGCTGAATAGGAAAGCTGCTACTTTCCCACTGGTACAACATGAGGTTGTGACTCATCTCTATGGCAAAATACAATCCTGTCAACGTGCTTGTTTTCTCATCGCTACCAGACAAATGTCGGCGCTTTGGAACAATGCCGGAATTGGCCTGTTATTGATGTAGGCTGTGGGTTGACATGGCCATGATTTGCAGGTGCTAACATTGACATGCTAATCTCTTACTTCTTTTTCTTTTTTTGCTGATTCAAAGCAAAAACTAATTGCCTCACACAATAAAAAAAAGCGAGCAAGAAGCACACTGGCCCTCTCTTTTTAGTTCTGCATCTAGGCCGCATAACGAACAGTCATTTATAAAAATGGACAGTACAATATATTCATTATATACCTTACTTTTCTGATGGCTTTCGTGTTAAACAGTGGTTGAACACAGCTGCTGCTGAAACATAAAAAGCAGAGAAGAACTCTTTATGACACCGAGACAGCGCCTAGAAGGGAGAAAGCAAAAGATGCACAAAGAGAGAGATAGGACTAATATAGAGATTAATTGTGAGAAGTAAATCTGTAAAACCGTGTTGTGTTTAAAGGTGCTTTTGCACCTTTAGCATGTGCAAACTGTGACAAAGATTTCACATAAAAGAGAGGTCCAGGTACAGACCTGGCTTTATAACCTCTTTTATTGCTATGCTAATGCTGTGCTCTTGGGAGCGAGACATCTCATACCATGCCGTTCTATGTGCTGAAAAGGACTAATCAATTTTTCAGTTTGATGAGGTTACCCCAGAGCCCAGTGAAAATACAGATAGTACAGCAATGAAGCTGAAGGTTGAATCTTGAGTCAGGAGCAAGGACAGGCATGGTCAGGAGTACTTGTCTGGCATGAATATGTACGGTCAGCTGTTTAGGATGTGAAAAGGCATCAGGACATCTAAACGCAGTTTTGGCGAGATCTAAAAAAGTCTTTTCATTTTTCTTTTTTTTTAATGAAAGTATAAGAAATGATGGCGTCTAATGTTTCACTGATTGCCATTCTGCTAAATGTATCACTTTATTCCATGTAATTACATATACTGTGTTGCTAAGCTGAGTTTTCAGAAGCACACACTTGATTTTCAGAGGTGCAACCATTGTCTCCATTTGCTGCCCTCTTATGTCGCTCGCCTGTGATAATGTATGCAGAGCAGCCAGGGACGAATAACAAAGAATACAAATGTGGTAGATGTGGCTGGATGACAGCGCTGGTATCTCTAATGGTGGCCTGATTCGTTTAGGAATGATTACTCTGCTGCCAATGATTAATTCCCCCAGGCTTTGATTGTGTCAGATGTAGAGGTAAAAAAGAGGGGAGGAAAAAAAAACACAGGAACAAAATTGGAAAGCATAATTAATAGATTCAGATCCTGTTAAACAGCCCTCTTAAAGAGCAGAGAGTAAAGAAGGGTACATGGAACTGGCACCCAATTTGTTCACACTTTGTTTCAGTAATAACATTCAGGCCTCCCTGTGTGGTGGATGAGATAATTAACTCCCCTAGATACACTTGAGAAAGGGGCCTCCCTTTTGATTTATTGTATAAAGTAGGCAGATCTGTGAAGCTCTTTTCAAAAGGCTGTTACAAAAATTCCATACTGTGCTTGTTCTTTCTCTCTCTCGTTATCTCTCTCTTTTTTTTTAACTTATAGACTGTAAGGGCAATTATGGCCAGATGGAAATAAATGACACTCATGAAGGATATGAATGGGCATCGCTGATATTTGCTAAAAATCTAAATTATGGAAAGGCAGAACCCTTAACTTTGATTACTGTCATTAATGCATAATTCAAAAATGCTAAAATACATTCATGGTCATTTTACTTATTAACAGTAAAAGTGATGGGTAATAGGTTTATATCTTTCACCATTAAAATAATGTGCTTGGTCATCAGCCATTCTGCTAGTGAAACACATGATTTAATGCAATAATAACCCAAATGTCATAGCAAGCTTTTTAGTTCAACCCTATACTTAGTGTATGAGGTGGTGGCATGACATCAGGTCATGCTAATTTCCGGTGCTACCAAGCTTCACCTTCCGTCATTGTACTTTCCTACACAACAACTCCTTTGGAATGTGCAGATAAAGCTTTCCGGCCATTGTCTCAATGAGCAATTGCATGGCAACTCAGAGGCAGTAAGCCTGCTGAAATATCAGCTTTTTTCCACTGACTTTTATCTCTTTCCTTTTAACATACATGTGAGTCAGGATGGCCTTAGTCTTACTCATTTGCCCTCTGTTTTTTTTTTCTGTCTTTTTCAGAAACATGTGAAGACGGTGAAATAAAAGAACCATACTTTGTAATCATTCGGACTCTGACACCAAGGTTCTGACACTCTGCTCGATTTCTAGTTCTGTTTCCTCCTTGCTGGGATCATGGAGGGCCAGCAAGATTCACAAAGGACTTTACAAGTAAATTATTCTAGCTCTTTAACTCTACCCTTCTGTGTCTGGCTGTTGGTGCTAACCATTGCTACAACATGCAGTGGACAGACGTTTACAACATTTCACCCTGAGAAGCGAGAATGGTCTTTCAATCATCTGACAGTTCATCAGACAACAGGGGCACTTTATATTGGTGCTGTTAATCGTGTCTACAAGCTCTCTGGCAACCTTACTCTCCTGGTCTCCCATGACACTGGCCCAGAGGATGACAACAAGGCTTGCTACCCGCCTCTCATAGTCCAGCCGTGTTCTGAACCGCTGGTCTCTACCAACAATGTCAACAAGCTCCTCCTTATTGATTACTCTCAGAACAGGCTGCTGGCCTGCGGGAGCCTCTATCAGGGTGTATGCAAGCTACTTCGGCTGGACGACCTCTTCATACTGGTAGAACCGTCACACAAGAAAGAACATTATCTCTCTAGTGTCAATCAAACAGGCACTATGTATGGAGTTATTGTGCCTTCCCAGGGCAAAGATGGCACACTTTTCATTGGCACTGCAGTCGATGGGAAGCAAGATTACTTTCCAACCATCTCAAGCCGCAAACTTCCTCGTGACCCAGAGTCCTCAGCCATGCTCGACTACGAACTGCACACTGATTTTGTCTCCTCACTTATCAAGATTCCTTCAGACACCCTAGCATTGGTCTCGCACTTTGATATATATTACATATATGGCTTTGCTAGTGGCAACTTTGTGTATTTTTTGACTGTTCAACCAGAAACGCCAGAAAACGGCATGGCCTCAAGTGGTTCCTCAAACGATCTCTTCTATATCTCACGCATTGTCCGTCTCTGCAAAGACGACCACAAGTTTCATTCCTATGTGTCACTACCCATTGGCTGTGTGCGAGGTGGTGTAGAGTACCGCTTGCTGCAGGCAGCCTACCTGGCCAAACCAGGAAGAGTTCTTGCAGCGTCACTCAACATCAGTACCACAGATGATGTGCTCTTTACGATCTTTTCTAAAGGCCAGAAGCAGTACCATCGCCCCCCTGATGATTCAGCCCTCTGTGTGTTCACCATCAAGGACATCAATGCACGCATCAAGGAGCGCTTGCAGTCCTGCTACCAAGGAGAAGGCAACCTGGAGTTGAGCTGGCTGCTGGGAAAAGATGTACATTGTACCAAGGCGGTAAGGGACCCTTCCCTATAAACTCTTCATTTTATTTAATGTAATGAACCTAAAATTTTAATAATACATGTAAGTGTTGTTCAGCAAAATATCAGAAAAATAACTTTGCACCTTATTTGATTTCCTTTCGAGGGTTGTATTAGGGCCAGTGGCGGCTGGTGGAAAAAGTTTTTTTTTTGCGGGGGGGCGCAAACAAAATTCAAATTAAACTTGTTATTAAACCTGTAAATATTCATAAGAAGTGCTGGAAAAGCACAGAGTGTAAGCTCAGCCGTGATCACTTGACTGCTGCTTAATTAGAAGATCTGGTCCAAGCTCGTTAACAGTTTTTCTTTCTTCGTTCGATCGCCTTGCGAAGGGATATTTTAGCAAAGAAATTACAGAATTTTCTCTCATATTTAGCTGGCTTCCATGTCAATCACTATTCAATAGATTAACTAACAATCTACTGACCGTTAATAAGACTCGTTGAGAATGGTCCAGTCACAAATATTTGATTGGATCAAATATTTAAAAACAATATTGATTCGCTAAGAACAAAAGTGGGAAGGTTCGGAAAAAAATCCAATTAGAGCTCAGCCTCAAATCACATGTTTTTCAAAAATTTTCGTTCCTACATAAACACTCGTTTGTCCGGCGCCCCGCGTACATGAACACAAATAAACGTAAGACAGTTTAGATTTTTTTTTTTTATTGTACATAAATTATATTGAGAGATACAGCGGAATATTGTGACTAAATGACTTTATTTCATGATTATCTCTGCTTTACTTTAAGGGGGCGGCTGATTAGGGCCATATATTCATTTTATAGTATTTGTTTATCAAATTATGTCTCAGTCAGTCAAATTATGACTGAGTCAGTCACTCTTTCAGTAGCAAGTCTCAGTTAAATGCTACCTAATGACATCAAACATTAATAATTACAAGATTGAAATCAAGTCTAAAATTTGGCTCAGACACAACAGCATAATACATATACAATCTAAACCTCAATCCTACCAAATTCCTTCTATCATATAAATCTCTTATCAAGTTAAGCTTCGTTTAGTTGTAATTAAAAATAATGATATGATAAGTAGTCACATTAGAATTTATCTGAATAAGACATGTTCACAACTTAGAATGGATTTATTTTTCTTGGCAAGTATTAAAGCAATAATGTTCTCATCCAGAACAATACAAATAGACCAATCCTTTTTAATCATGGAGAGCATGAGGAGAGATAAGAGAGAGAACATGGGCAAGAAACAGACTGAGAGTGAGAGAAATGCAGCTGTGTCCAAATACCCCCGAGCAGGACTCCACAGTATGTCCCCACATAGTATCTAGAGTCCTTTTTCAATTCAGTTAAGGAATTTAGCCTCAGGAGGCTGATGTCCTCCGTGTCTTTGTTCCTTAGTTGATAATGGGAATGAAAGGAATTATGATAGTTATCAGCCAACTGCTGGCAGGTGTTCCCAAAGGAAGACGGGACACTTGTTTGCACCGCTTAAGTGGCAGCAGTTGGGAGGTCTTCTCATGGTTTCCACCTTTCCAGGCCCATTACACCCCCACTGACACATCTCTAGTCAATACCCATGGGTCCGACAGCCAGCCTGTGTATTTCTAGATCTCATTAAGACACTCCACAGCGTACTTAAGTCTTCAGCAATTTTTTGCTTTGTCCTTTAGAGTTAGGAATGTGTCATCATTTATGGGAAGATGCATTTAGCGAAAATGTTTTGCTCAATAAATCTATAGTATTTAATGGCTTACACTGGGTGCATTTTTAATGATTCACACAGGAAGCACTTTAAGCTTACTCAGATCGGACCTGCCAGCGAGGCGGTTTGAAGGGGTCAGTGACCTCTCTCTACCGCACATCTATTTTTCTTAGTTTTTTTTTTTTTTAAAGTCCAGCAGAAGTATCAAAATATTTTTCCAAAGAAATAATATACTCTGCACACCACCGCCCCCCTTCCATTCCATCTGAAATAGAAAATAACCTCCTTTTACCTTAAAAAAACCCTCAGTGGAGCCAGACAGGAGTGTTTTTATTTAATTTCCTGCTAGTTATTCCTGACTATTTTAGATGGCACCAGATGTGGCCTTCTCAGCTGGCTTCTCTCCTGGTTTTAACACAAAAGCATATCACCATGAGAGAGAGAGACAGAGAGAGAGAGCGAGAGAGAGAGAGAGACTTATTTTATACGCCAAAGTAAGTAAGAAAGAAAGAAACATGCATGCTAGTGCTCGTAAGAATTTGTATTGTAAGCTTGCTGACCATAATGCAATACGAGCAATGCCAACACAAAATTCTCTATGTAGTGAATAAAATCAAAAGCTATAACAATATATCTAACATTATTGGACATCTTCAAGCAGTATATTTAATTAGGCCGCATTGTAAATCACTCATGAATATGTATGGAATATTTCATTGATGTAGACAGTAGCAAGTAGGCAATTCCTACAGTTAGCAGCCAAGAAATTCTCTTTTCACATCTATCAAAAACAAATCTGATTATCTTCTAAAACTCACAATATACAAGTTTAATAGGCATCCCACATTGCAGTTGTAATTTCAAATGGAACTAATATTTCAATAGTTATACAATTTAGAATTATTGGTTTTATATACTGACGGACTAAAGGATTTTATTCCATAATTTATTTTCGTCAAACAAATGAGAAAGTTTGATTTGATACAAAAATTCGTATCTATATCAGCACCAGAAATTCAGATGACGTTCATAATAAACATTGGCAGCAAGACCAGCTACATCCGAACATCTTTAAACATTCGGACAACTTATTCTGCACAACTCTGGAATACCAGCAGCAGTAGTTGCAGCATTTTCTGTACGGTTTTTCAAATCCCGCCCTCAAATTAGTCTGTCTTGTGTTGACGTTGTCCCTCTTGGGCCTCCAGATGTAGGACGACCAACATTGGAACAGGTTGTTCAGAATCAGTTTTATAGCCTGTCTGCTTGCGTTGCACCAAGGTGAAGCATTCAGATGGTTCTCCCTTTGTTAGCATTGTCTAAACAGTGAATGATATTGTTAAGACAAAATGGACAGTTTGAATGTTTTCCTTCCTTTTGATACCAAGACAGCTGTCTTTTTATAACAAATTTTGTGCACGTGGACACACCCCTTAGGAAGATGTGAGTTACAGTAGTTTATCCATGATAAAGGAACCTGCTTTGTTAATGTAACACTCACTCGCTAAAGAAGATGTAAGTTAGGTTATCCATGATAAAGTAATGCTCTCATGAGCAGGATGGTAATTTTACTTTACCTGTTTTATTAATGTAACAAGATACACCAAATTGTGAATGAGATTTTAGGTTTCGATACACATTTTTGTATTTTAATAGAGCAAAATTTATTTTGTCCATGAGTATATTTCTGCATTCATTATATCAAGACCTTTAACATTGAAATGTGTGTTCTTACAGATTTCTGTTTTAAATGTATTCCAACTTAAAATGAAGGTAAGGGTCTGTCCACATGGGCACATCTGACAATGAATATTCCCCAGCCCTGGAGAGGTATCCCTCGTTTCAGCGGCAGTTTTGTTATAGGGTCGGGTTGCAAGCTCGATGTCTGGTTGTATCTGAGCAGTTGAAGGTGAAGTTTTGCTCTTCAATTGCTCAAGTTTTGCTCAAGGTGAAGGTGAAGGTGAAGGTTTGCTCAAGACCAAAAACTGGCAGCGCTGGGTCTGGAACCGGGGACATTCTTAACAGCAGTTC